>BMAC01000670.1:499748-504748 GCA_014905375.1 Phtheirospermum japonicum
ATTCGTGAGTTCAATTGATTTTCAACTTCAGCCACGGGCCCGAGCCCGAGCCCGAGCCCGAGCCGAGCCGGCCGGGCGGTGGCGCGCGTGTGGGGGGTTCCCCACCCCACTCAACTTGTAACCAATCCCCATTTCACTTCATTTAATAAAGCCTTTCTTAAATGGGTCTCCTTCCTATGTGGGACTTTCCATATACCAAATGGAAATCCCACTCCCTTTTCAACTTCCATATTTACTTATTAAATGTCTAACTTTGAACATTGATTACTCACTCATCCCAACATGGATTTGTGAAAGTAAATATACCACGTTCATCTACTCACAACGTAGATTAATAATATGAAGCTCGTTTTCGAAAATAACGAACTTACCACATTTGGAATAATGGACCAAAGTTTTCAAAAATAACCTTCCAAATATCCAAATCCCCAACAATTATATTGAGTATTGTGGGTTATGTACGATAGAACATTACTTCGACAAGTGATGAATATAGCTTTAATCTATGATTAATATGACTTACGTGTGCGATGATTTGAATCTACGTAGAGTGAAAATGGGTGTACTATGCATTGTGCACCCGTGTGCAGGGTATACAACCTCCAATATGAGAGCATGACAAAAATAAATTATATAATTATAAATTAAAACTACAAAATTACTTGTGGACATTTATATATAAATAACTTATTACTAATTATAACAACTTTAGTCTTAACCTGAGAAACTCACATTTTATAATTAGTTACTCTTTATATTTAGTTTTTAATAAATTTGAGAACTTAACTTAATAGAAATTGATAAATATAATTTTTAATTTCAATTTATTTATCTGATTCACAATTGACATGATAACTCAGCGGTTGACTCGATGACTTTGCAATTCAGAGGTCATCCCGATTCAGTTATCGTGTTAGTTCCGAATACATTGGTCATAACTGATCGAAAGTTTTTAGCACTCTAGTTTTAGAAATCATCTCCGCAATAGTACGGAGTCGATTATAAAGTTGTAAGTTGTATCCCGAGTCGTGTCTCTCGAGAATAGATATTATCGGCAATCGATATTTTTACTTAATCTCTTGATAATCTCGATTAAACTAATCTACTCTAATAAAGCAATAATCATTTGGTTTGGGTTTGAGTTTTAATACTAAAACTTGAATTGAAATAAAAATTTAAAAACACCAATTAAGGCAAAAGCTAATGAATATTAAAGTTTGCTTGAAAGTGACTAAATTTTAATAAAAGTAATTAAACCCTAATTAAAAGCCTTCAATAAATTAAAACTACTAAACTAGGGAAAGCTTGTAAATTTTGAACGATGAAATGGAGGGAAAGTCAAAGCTTAAAACTTAAAGGAGTAAAAGAGTATTAAATGTAAAGAAGTCAAATTTATCAAAGAGTAAAGCCCATTATGTCTTTCAAACACCAAAAGTTTGTTTAGACAAACGGAGTAAAAAGCTCAAAAAGGGCTTCAATGGAGTTTTATGCAAGAAGAAGTTTAGAAAGCTAGAAGATTAAGTTAAGAATTTGAAATGCAATGAAAGACAACACAAGCTAAAATCTAATAACCAACACAAAAGCAAGTATAAAACACAAGAACAACACACAATGTTAAGGAGAAAGATTACTACCAATTTTGCATTCAACACAAAAACTTCAAGTTTAGCTTCAACCTTCAAAAGATAAATCAAGTCTCTTCAACACAAGAGCAACTACAAGAGATGGAGATGTTACCTTCTCCAACATCTAGCTATGAAAATATAAACCTAACTAAACTATCCTCACAATTAAGCTAAGGTTTAAAGTTTAAAAAGTAATGGAATAGTGAAATTGGCTTGGAGGAGATTGAACAAGTCCAAAATCAACCAAAGAAGAGATAAGGTTGGTGGAGAAAGGGCTGGGATATATATATAAAGTCGCGGGGGCAAAATCGTCAAAACGGGTCAAAACTTACAAAATTTCCTACGTCGCGGTCGATCGACTGAAACCCTGGCGATCGACTGCTTCATCCTCAAACGGCCCAACTTCTATTGATCAATCGATTTGGGCTGGGTCGGTCGATTGACTGGCATGGTTGCTCCCGGCTCGATTTTCTCATTTTCCGCTCCAGATGTTTGTCGGTTGTCGTTCCTTATTCGCGCTATGTTCCCTTGCTTGACTTCACTTGTCTGTTCCATAGCAAGTCGAATGGAATGTTCTAAGCGTGCGCGGGTCCCGCTTGGTCATTCTACAGCCAAAAATATAAAAACGAGTGAAGAACTACGAAAACATAATAAAAACCGCGAAAATGCTAAAAAAACAAAAACTAGCAAAATAGGCTCAATCGACTCCTAATACCCATAAATGCAAGTAAAACACATGCACACGCGACACAAAAAGTTAACAAAAACACATACAAAAACGTGCAAATCAGTAATTATATTGGCACAAAAACCCTCAATTAATTTCGCGTTCCAAATCATCATTTTCATTTTTATTTCGTTCCTTTGTCATTTTTTATTTTCTATTATCTTATAATAGATTCCTTTTTTTTAGATCTATTAAATAATTATTTAGAATTTAATTATAATTTATTATATTTTTAATGTGTTTTAAGTTTTATTTATAATGTTTCTATTTTTCATGTTTAATTCTTATATTTTAAATTTAAAATATAATTTCATATTATTTAATTAACTTTTAATTTCTTGTATTTACTTTATTAATTCTAAGTTTCATATTTCTTTTAGATATATCAACTAATTATTTAGAAGTCATTTATATTGTTTATTTATTATACAAATATTATTATTATTATTATTTTATGATTTAGTTTATTTATGTTGTTTTCTGTTTTTAATAATGCTGACATAGCATTTTTAGTTCAAGTTCATAGTGAGAATTGGTTTAGTAAATGTATTTTGGTAATTATATATTACAATATTCACCCATATATATATATATATATATATATATATATATATATATATATATATATATATATATTAATGTAAATTTTCAAAACTTATGTGTCTGCTCCTATACTTCATTATACTAATAAAAAAATTTGTGTTTCAATTGCTTATATGTCATACGAGTTTAATATCTATCTAATTTAATATCTTACTTTTATTATATGTATTTTATTTTTATTATATTTTGTCAATTTGAATAAGTATGAATCATAGTCCTACTAATATATTAAATTTCCTTATCATGATAATCCTAATAATAATAAAAAAATAGTATCAGAAAATAATAACAACTTTCGAATAGTAAGGATAAAACTAATAAAAAAAAGTGTAAAGCAAAAAAAAGAGCAATGCATGATTGGTTAATAAGACTAAGACACACAATAAAAAGGTACGAAACCTAACTGGATATTTATTATTAAAAAAAAAATTCTCAATAATTTGGTTGCTTAAGTGTCATTCAAGACTAATATTTGCCTAATTTTTTTTTCTTATCACAATAATCCTAATTATAATAATAAATTCAATATTTTTATTTTATTATATTTATTATATAAATAATTCGGTTACTCACGTGTCATCCAAACTTATATATATGTTCTAATATAAAAAACATAAAAAGTCATATATAATTATTAAAAATACTTAAATTAGTTATTTTAATTAAAAGACAAATTTTACTTATAAGATAATATTAATTAATAATTGTGAATATAATCTAAATAAATTATATTTAGAATAAAAGTTAATATAACTTATTCTTAGAATTTAAAATATATAATACTTTTAAATGGCGAGTTATTTGTCATAATCTAAGTATGTAACTAAATATTATTAATAAATTAAACATGAAAATATAAAATAACAATAATTAATAGATATTTATTAGACATTGTCACAATGTGACACGAGTTGAGAATATGACACCATTTAAGTTTTTCTAAGTATGTAACTAAATATTATTAATTAATTTAACCTAAAAATTAATATATAAAAGTATTCAATTATTAATATTGTTGTTGTTGTTGTTGTTGTTGTTGACTATCTGATATGACATCAAATATCCACGTCACCAACATGCAGGTTTATGAGGATCTTAGCAAGTAATCTCAGTGCGACCTCATTTCTTAGAAGGAGCAATCCTTTTGGGAGCTGGGCGAGCTGTTTTGGAAGATGACGGCCTATTGCATAGGAGTGACGAGTTCTTATGTGAGGTGGCGACCTCTTTTGATATAAGTACTATTTTACCAGCTCGGCGCTGAGTGGTAGCTCGACGTTGAGGTTGGGCTACCTGATTTTGGGCCCTTGATAGGCTAACGCATGCTATTCTATGAGGTCCCGGTGGATTGAACCCTATGAGCAGGTTTATTGGCCCACGCTAATATAGTAATTCAGTAAGAGTTCTATAAATTGTGGGAATTTAACATATAGGAGGAATCCTAATTCTAAGTTGGTTGTGTTATTTATGGTAGGAGCGGGAAATCCTAGATTGGGAATACTTCTCTTGTCTATATAAAGAGGACGCAGGCCTCATTCTTTATCTCTAAGTTGATTTTTTACATCCTACGTTTCTGAGATCTCTCTCACTTAAAAGGCTCTCGCCTATCTCTTAATCCCTATCTAACTTAGGCATCGGAAGGCCTACTCCAGGGCCATCCTCTGCCTTGGCTGAGTTTTGTTTTGCAGGATAACAGGTCGCCCGGAGCCCCTTGGAGATCAATCAGGTCGTTGCACGGTTATTTGAAATTATTCAGGTCACTGATCACAGATTTAAGGTCAGTACCCCCTATTTTTGAAACATCAATCTTTTTGGTCGCATCACCATTTGATAGCTGTTAAAAGGGTTTTACGTTATCTCAAAGGTAGCTCATGTCAGGGCCTTCTTTTCAGCTCGCCAACAAGGTCAAATTTCAAGCTTTCTCAGATACAAACTGGCAAGTTCAGCTGATGACAGGCACTCTACAAGTGGTTTTTGTAAATTTCTTGGTCCCAATCTTCTCCCTTGGAATTCAAAAAAACAATGTTGATGTTCAGAATAGTAAAAAA
>BMAC01000670.1:507248-554621 GCA_014905375.1 Phtheirospermum japonicum
AAAAAACATGAATTTTCTCCTAATTCAACGCCAAAACCTGCAAATTTCTGTAGCAAATTCATCACGAAAACAGGCAATTTGAACGGCAAACATGCAAATTATTTTCAACTTGAAGACAAAGTCAAGCGATTAAAGATGAACGCTCAAGTACAAAAACACAAGATTGAAGCATAAATTAAAGTTTAAAACCACAAAAAATCGAAGCAAGATTAGGGATCAGGAATCCAATCTCCACATCTCTGACTTGAATCGATGATTCAAGTAAATAAAACTCATTTCAATTTAGGCATCGAAAATTTTGAGGAAAACTTGATTCGATATATATTTTCTTTATTAATTTTAATTTTTGTTGATGCATATGGAGGACATTTATATACTGCAAAAATTATGGAAAATAGTTCAATAGTTGAAGATATGGAGGAAGTTCATATTATTGAAGAAGATACGGACACAGGTATTACCGCACTTTCTGTTTTTGTAATACTTTTAGTACTGTTTGTGATACTTTTGATACTATTTCTGATACTTTGTAATAATATTTTGGATGAAGGATGTCATGGTGCTGATTGTATTCCTATATCAATTAGAAGAAGATATGGAATAAGGTATTATTGCACTTTCTAATTGTGTAATACTTTTAGTAGCGTTTGTAATACTTTGAGGACCGTTTGTGTTACTTTATAATGTTGTTTTGGATGAAGGTATTACTGCCAACTTCTAATTGTGTAATACTTGTAGTACCGTTTGTAATACTTTTAGTACCGTTTGTGATACTTTTAATAATATTTGTGATACTTTATAAATGTTGTTTTGGTTAAAGGTGTTACTGCAATTTCTAATTGTGTAATACTTTTAGTACCATTTGTAATACTTTTAGTACCGTTTGTGATACATTTCATATTATTTGTGTGCTTTATAAATGTTATTTTGGATGAAGTTATTACTGCAATTTCTAATTATTTTAATACTTTTTGTACCATTTGTAATACTTTTATTACTGTCTTTGATACATTTGATAGTATTTGTATAATTTTTAATACTTTCCACAACTAAATGATTCAGTGGACATAAGGGGATTTTTAATGGGGTTAAGAAGAAAAACAATAGATGAACTTTATGATTTGTACTGTGATCACGCTCGTGCGGTGGGATTTAACGTTCGCAAGTCAACGGACAAAAAGAATACCGATGGACAATTGAGAGAAAAATACTGTTAGGATTTAATATATGTACCGCAATGATACTACTTTTGTAATATAATAGGTCTGTTCTTTGATACTTTTAGTATATTTTTTGATACTTTTAATACATTTTGCGATACTTGATCAGATATTATAAAAATAATACAAATTTTTTGATAGAAAAATAAGTGTGTTTTGTGATACTTTTAATATATTTTCTGATACTTTTAATATATTTTGCGATACTTGATCAGATAATGTAAAAAATTATATTACTTTTGTAATACAAAAATAAGTGTGTTCTGTGATACTTTTAATATATTGTCTGATACTTTGAATATATCTTGCGATACTTGATCAGATATTATAAGAATCATATTAATTTTGTAATAGAAAAATAAATGTGCTTCTAAAAAATCATCCAATTATGATATTGTAAAAAAAATGACCGACCGATCAACGAGCGATCAACTTTGGTAATATGTGAGCCACCAGCTCATTGTATAACTAAGTGGATCGTGAATATTGATAAGTTTCGTTTTTGTCGATGGAGATGCCTAATTCTAAATTTTTGATGATGTAGTAATTTTACTTGATAGTAGTACTGCTCAATATTGATTTTCCAGCATTTACCGGGTATTTTCCATCATTTTAGTATTTTTAGTGTAATATTTAGAAATATAATTAATTAAAAAATAACTAAATTATTTTCTAAAATTCTTATATAATCTTTGTAATTTTTTCAATTTATTTTGATATTTTATTTTAATTTTTGATTATTTAACTAATTTAATAGTAATTTAATCTATTTATTAATATATTTTTAGTATTTTCAACATTGCAAAACAAGCAAAAAAACACATTCAAAATACTAGATCATAAATATTCATGTAAATTTTTTTTAACTAAAACATAGATAATATCTGAAAAATTCGCCAACCAACGTATCCATTCATCAAAAATCACCTACTAACTACTCAAAAAATCAAAAAAAAAAAAAATCCACCTGCATCCAAAACACACTTATCAGTCTAAAAAAACTTCCCAAATCAAATCAATCTAAAAACCAACTGCTTCCTAGCGACAACATAGCCAAAATATCCCAAAAAAAATCCACCTACCTTTCAAAACACATATCCTTTTAAAAAATTTCACTAAACAGACATCAATCTAAAATCACTTGTGTCCTAGCGAAAAACATACCCAAAATATCCAAAAAAAATTCAAAACATGTAAACATCCATCAGAAAAAACTAAAAGTGTTTCCGACACCCATAATGTGCTTAACACAATCACTTCCTACACTGGTTAGTTGCAGCATTAACTTTTCTTTTTTCAACAATTTGTTGTTTCAACTTAGGTTCCTCTTCATAAAATTTTTTCACTTCCTTCAGCACAATAGCACGAACAGAGTTGAAAGGGCTCGAAATTAGGGTTGCACAAACCTCGGCTCTAATAGCATGTCGAATTGGAGCCTTCAAAAAGTAGAAAAAAAAACTTAAAAACTTCATTACAATCCTTATTGTCAAAAACTAACAAAATCAGATAAAAGAAAAAAGAAAAAAATTACCTTTAACAGACTCGAAGATGTGTATGGGACGCCATTGAAATGCTTCATATGGTGCATTAGATAAACACCACAATCCTGATCTTGCTTCCTCGTGTTTTGTGATACTTTTAATATATTTTCTGATACTTTTAATACATTTTGTATTACTTGATTAGATATTGTAAAAATTCATACTAATTTTGTGATAGAAAAATAAGTGTGTTCTATGATACATTTAATATATTTTCTGATACTTTTAATATATTTTTAATAATTGATCAAATATTGTAAAAAATCATACTAAGTTTGTGATACAAAAATAAGTGTGTTTTGTGATACTTTTAATATATTTTGTGATACTTGATCAGATAATGTAAAAATCCATACTACTTTTGTAATACAAAAATAAGTGTGTTTTGTGATACTTTTAATATATTTTGTGATACTTGATCAGATATTGTAAAAACTCATACTACTTTGTTCTGTGATACTTTTAATATTTTTGTGATACAAAAATAAGTGTGTTCTGTGATATTTTTAATATCTTTTCTAATACTTTTAATTACATTCGTAATACTTTGAATTATCTATTTTAAAAAAGGGTCAATTCCCATATAGACTATTAGTGAAATATTTTTTCCCAAATAGGCCATTGAAATTTCAACTTCCTATTTAATCCAAAAATTATATAAGAGTACTAAATTACCCTTTATAACTATTTTATTTTGTTTTTCAAAAATTCAGAACTACCCGTGTAAAATTCAGAACTACTCATGTACATTCAGAAATACTCGTGTAAATTCATAACTACTCGTGTAAATTCATAACTACTCGTGTAAATTGACGAACTACTCGTGTAAATTCAAAACTACTCGTGTAAATTGACGAACTACTCATGTAAATTCAGAACTACTCGTTTAAATTCAAAACTACTCGTGTAAATTGACGAACTACTCATGTAAATTCAGAACTACTCGTGTAAATTTCAGAACTATTTTTCAAAAACTCAGAATTACTCGTGCAAATTCAGAACTACTCGTGTAAATTTTGGAAAATTACACACTACTTCGCATAGTTTTTGAAAAATTACATACTATTTCACATAATTTTTTGATAAATTAGGTACTACTTTGTATAAATTGTGTCCTACTTCAAAAGATTCTTGAAAATTACAAACTATCTTGCATAAATTGCATACTACTTGGACTGTCAAAATCAAAACCCATGGGACCAAAATAGCTACGTGGACTGTCTCACACCTCCAAAACCAAAATTGCAATTAAGCGTTTCCAATATCAAGGATTTAAATTCCCAAAACTCAAGTAAGCAATATTTAATGACATGAAATATGGATTTTTATATAATTCCATAGTAAACAGATATGAAAGGCATTCGTACCTAGGAACCAATTACCCAATTTTCTGCTCCACATATTCACGGTCTGCTTGTCAAATAATTACTCAATTGAATTTAGGTGGTGGATGACACGCCACCGTTTTGTACAGGCAATTTGATTAAAGTTCAGAATGACGTCTGCTTAATTAAGAGTTAATTGTCTCCTATTTTGCTCTTAATTTGACTGGAGCAAGGATTTGTCTCCAACTTTGCATGTAATTATCTTCAGGCGTCTCACTTTGGATTTTCTTTTGTAACTATCTGCTCCTCGTGACCCGCCTGAATACGCCACTTCTCGCCGTCGTCTGGTGCGCTATGACAGGGAAGGGGATGGAGTGAGGTAGCGCAAGACCTTGAACCGATGGCCGCAGCCCACCTCAATTTCTGGTGAGTAAGTGGATTTTGGATGGGAAAGAATTGAAGATTTTATGAATTTGGGTCGTAAGCTTACAATTGATTATGGGGAAGAATTTTTTAATTTTTTTTTTCGACTGAGGCGTATTTTAGGATTTTGGAAAAAGGAGAAAAAAAAGAGGTCATTTTTAATTGTAGGGCAGATTTGTCAATCTCATGTATAAATAGGATTATATGGGATGTATATGTCTTATATGGGAATAAAAAACTTTGTAGGATTATATAGGAATTGAGTTTTATGATATAGGATTATATGGGGATTTTCCCTTTAAAATATATATATATACGTAATTATAAAAATCAGATATCAAAATTATGTAAATCAGATATCAAAATTATGTGATACTTTAACTATTTTTTGTGATACTTTAACAACTTTTTGTAACACTTTAACTATTTTTACTATAACTTTTAATATATTTCTACGAAAATATCATATCCATTTGTAATACCCTTTAAATGAATTTGTGAAACTTTTAAATCATTTTGTAATAATTTTAAATTCTTAATGCAACTTTAAAATTCCACATCATTTTCAAAAGCCACATTAATAATTTATATACACACCGCGCACCACCACCTGCATGCGCGCACACACTTCCACCATCACCACGTAGACACATCAACAATGGTAGAAAAAATGGAGAGAGAGAATGATAGGAAAAATAAAAGGCCTACCGTTATCGGTTCCGATTTTGGAACCGTTTTGAATTCTTTTCTCGGTAATATTGTAGATCTCGGCGATGAGAATTGAATGGTAGTAGAAGATTAGATTTTAGTAATCATTGTAGATCTGAGGTAAAATTTGATGGATTCGAGATTTTGACCTCAGATCTACGTTGATCGGATTAATCAACTGTAAGTCCAATATCGAATTTTGAATAAGAACACATAGTTGATTCAAATTATATGTTTATTTTATCACTGGAGGATGTTGGCCGCCGCCGGAGGAGTGATCGGTGGTTCATGTGTGAAGGAGAGAAAGAGAGAAACAAAGGGGGAGGGGAGGCTGCTGGTGAAATGAAGCAGTCACATTTTTTCTTTCTCTTTTATAGTTAGGATTAGGGGGTGGGTGGGCGGGTCGGACAGCAAGTGGGTTAGAAAGATAAGCATGATAAAAATCGGTCTCATACTATGAGATCGATCTCACCCAAGTATTTGCCTTAATTAGATTAGTATTTGTGAAGAAGGTTGAGAGAAGATGCTTCCAGCGATTATTCCTACATATAATCACATACTATACGAGTTTTACGACTTTATAGGTCTTATAATTTTGATATTTATTATCGGGTAGTAAAGTTCTTCTGCTAAAACAAATTACTTGATTTCTCAAAAAGAAAATTGAATGAGACTCTAATTGGATAGCCTTTTATTTTTCCTTTTATTTTTATTTTTTTTTGGGTAAACTAGTGTTGAGAATTTTTAGAATTTTTATATCAAGTTGAGAATGTGATCTATGAGATGAAAATGTAGTTATAAAAAATTGATATAAAATAATTATGAATTTTGAGAATGGATTGAATATGAGAAAATGTAGTAATAAAAATAGATCTAAAATAAGAATATAGTAAAATAATAATTTAAAAAGTCTTAAAAAACTAAAAATATTGGTAGTTACAAATAGTTGAGTAATAGATATTTATGAAAATTACGAGTGATAATAGAGGCATGCTCCTATCAAGCGGAATCATGCATCTTGCCCCATCAAAAAGACTCCAACAACTAAATATTAAAATACCAAAAAAATAGAAAAAATTAGAAAAAATAAAATAAATAAAACTAAAAACACTCTAAAAACTTAAAATAAATAAAGAATAAAGAAAAAGGGGGAAAAAATCTATCAAGCAGCCATTTCAAACATAAATAGAGGCCGTTAGGGATGTACTTGCTTCTACTTTCAATTTCACTACTGAAGCTTGTGTGTGTGTATATATAGATGCATATGCATTGGATAAATGCCCGGCATCGAGAAGCTTCTACTTTCAATTTCACTACTGAAGCTTGTGTGTGTATATAGATGCATGCATTGGATAGATGCCCGGCATCGAGAAGGAAGGTGGTCTTTGTTTGGAAAGGGCTTCAGTAAAGTCCCAAAAAAGAAACTAAAAACCAAAAAAGAAAAATGGAAAAAATTAAATTTGGAGTTTTTGTCTTGATGATAACTAAAAGGTATGATTGTTTTTCTTAAAAAAATTGTAAAACTAATCGGTTCGAGAAAAAAGTAAAACTAAATAAGCAATATATTTTCTTAAAAAATTTCAAACCATTGCAGTTTTAAGGTAAACAAATAGCAAATTCCACAGGAACCCAAAAAAAAAAAAAAAACCAAGATAGTCTCGAGTTGAAACCTGAAATTATTTCCACTGAAAATTCTTTTCTTATAATAATAAGCAACTGTCTTAGCCTGTCCTCTGTACTATGAGTTGGCAGAGGTTTCAAATAAAGTAAGATATGAATTATTGTTCAATAAATCTAAGTTTCTATATTCAGCCGCTTAAGACTGGGAATCAAAACCCCGATGATGACTGGGAATCAAATATTACATGCCTATAAGATATCAGGTCATATATACATATAGAGTCAGATATATAACTGCAACATAACCCTCATTCGGTTACAGGCTATAATAAAAACAACAGTATACTAATTGAGACGAAAATGTGCTTAGTCGAAAAAGCTACAGCCACACACAAGACACAAGAGAGTGTACTTGAGGACCTATTCTCAACACTCTGCATGCATGCAAAGGGTCTTAACCCCATATATATGAATTAAGTTAACAAGTATAAAGACAGCATTTACGACTACTTAACCAACTCCTCCGGTGGTGTATGGTTTGCTTGTGAGTTATAAGTTTAACTTTTAAAAAAGCACTTAACTTGAACAACAAATGTACAGGTGAGAAATCTGTTGTGATTTTTTTTTTTTTGATTTTTTTTAAAGAAAATTGAAGTGAACTTTCATACTCATCAGTTTCCTTGGCCGCCCTGCTCCTTGAGCCGGTACGCTAAAACCTGAACACGAAGATCAGAGGTGTTAAGATAAGAGAACAAGAATAATTTGCACGTAAATCTTGCTTATTAGTTATCATTTCAACCACAGCAATAGTTTATCTTTTGCATTTTGGATTATAAAGTAGGTAGCTGACTCAGCAGTCTCACTGGTATGTTTAGATTTAGGTCAAAAGTTTTATATAATACCTAGTTTATTCAACAAGCTATTTCATCATGATGTGATGCTATTTCTTGCAAATTCGCCAACGTCGTTCTTAAATAATTTATATATAAACCCCCTCCTATACCCCACAATCCAAAACATAATAATAATAATAGAACTTACCAGATTTGGCTCATTATACTCGGCATGAATTTCCTCTAAGGTCTGATTATCGTTCAACAGCTGCAACTCATGGTCGCTAGGATCGAAGATGACTTCCTTTGGGGCGTCTGACGAGTATTTTATAGGAAGAGTTTCTTTTAATGTTAGCATCTCAATGTCACTAGCTCCAACGGATGTCTGCATGGCAACATGCTGCGAGACAATGTTCAAAAAAAATATTCAGAATGTGCATCTCATAAATAATAATAATAATAATAATAATAATAATAATAATAATAATAATAATAATAATAATATAACAACAACAACAACAACAACAACAACAACAACAACAACAACAACAACAACAACAACAATAATAATAATAATAATAATAATAATAATAATAAATCAAGAATGAGAATGAGAATAGAGGTGACACCTGGCATAAGTTTGCAACTGATGATGTTGGGCTGCAGGAAAGGTAAGGCCGCTTCAAGCTAGGTATCTTGTCCTCGTGCAATGACACAATCATGATACTAATTTTCAACTGAAATAATAACAGGAAGATGAATCCTCGTAAGTTCCTTCAACTGAGAAAATAGAAACCCAGATGTACTCAGATATGATCTCACTAAATCAATGGTGACATCATTCAACAATCGGCAATTAAAGTTAGAGTAAATTACAAAACTACCCCTGACTGAGGCAGTCTAATTAAAAAAATATATCATTTATCTTTTGAAGTTACAAATATCCCCTTGAGTTTGTATTTAGCTTACAAATAACCCCTCTTGAGGTTACACTTTTGTAAGACAAAAAAAGTTTGTAATTTTAAAAGATAACTGTGTTTTTTTGTGTTTTTTTGTGGCAATTAGGCTAAGCCTTATGGGTGGTTTCAGACAAATAATTTCCAAGATCACCACAGCAAAAGAAATAGAAAGTATTACCACCTCATCATTCTCATGTGAACATTGGAGATAATTTATAAGCTTCGACAGCCTATTATTTCTGGAAAGCCTGCTATTGGCACAATTGGGTCCACCATTGCGAAGGCTACTGCGCAAGCCACCTCTTCCCCAGCCAAGAAAGTCCGTACGAGCCGACGAACCAAGTAATTCTCTGTTCCCATCTGAATCATTACCATCGCCACCTCCTCCATCTGCATTGGCTCCCGATGATTGCTGCAAAACCCGGGCCCGTTTCCTGTACCTTTTTGGTTTGACTTCAACAGAGTGCTCATCGCCCGAAGATGAGTCCCTGCTACCATCATGCTCATTAGCTCCTTCCTCTTCATCCGATCCGTGGTGCTCGACGACACGATGGTTTTTCCGAGCTCTCATATTTCGATAGTTGCCCTGTCTCCTAAGATACGTCGATGATGTGGCTCTGGTTGATGCTCGTTTCTTTCCCAGAGCCTCTGCTTGTCTACGAGAGGTCTGAGCAATCGAAGCTTGGATCTGTTGTAAAACGGAAAATTAAGCATTATGAATCACAAATTATTCAACACTGAAACAAACAGACTATGGTTAAGTTCAAGACTAAAATCATGATTGTGATCGGTTACCTGCTTATTGCGAGCTTTCTCCTCTTCATGGAAAGCCAGTTCCTGAAAATTGGGACGGTTAGAGATGAAGAAAGGGAAATTTTATATTGACCCATAAGAGTAGCCAAAAAAAAAATGTCTGAAGCCCTTTTACCTCTTCCTCATACTTATCAATGTCTGGATACAGAGCAGCAATCAGGGCATCATAGTTTGGATCATCTCTTAGAGAACGGCGACTAGCACAATGGGTGCGGCAAGCAGGACATTCGTTGTTCCTGCATAGAGATCATCAATATTAGAAGTAAATACCAAAAAACCCTTCAATAGCAGCTGGATATATTAGAATTTAGAAGCATAAGAAAAAGTACCCAAGGCGCATAGATTTGTCAATGCACTCTCTACAGAAGCGATGTAAGCATTCCATGACTGTTCTTGTCTTCCTAATAACACCTGTTCTTGGGAAAAAAAAATTACACACACAAAAGTTCATCACCGAATTGACATGAACAAAAGAGAGGATAACTTCTAAGCAGTAGGTTTTAGTTTCTTAGGTCCCGTCAAGTCAAATAGGTTTGACATCATCCAATTACATTCTTTCAACACTTCTTTCCAAATCTTGATTGCAGAACCGCTCATATATGATATATACACGTCCATATAGGTAAATTACCATGAGAATACCTTTGCATGGGTTACTAGTCAGTCCTATAGATCATATATCTCAAAATACCTATGAGAAGTGGAATATTCGACCAAACAATTGCCATGGGAGAAAGGAAATGAATTATAATAACAACAACATCTAGCACTTAGACAAAAAATATATATATATATAAAAAAAATCGAAATTCATCACAAACTGCTTGCATCACTTCTGGCTCCCCCAACAATTACACAATTCATGCGTAATAATTAATCTCACAAAAACAAGGAATATATGCAGCTTTTTATTGCAGAACATTGTCAACTATTTGATAAAAAGAATTAGAAAAGCATACCTAAACATATTGGGCACTGAACTTCCTTGCGTATCTCTCCCAACTTCACGATAATAAACCTGAAATTGAACAGCACAAAATTTTAGAACCAAAGCCCATTTAAACTACCCTCATACGGTTCAAGAATTTCGTAGCACGAACAACCATCATCATATAAAGAAAACATAATTCAACTTCAACATTCCCCGAAACACGAACGTTGATGTCAAAGCAACTACACAATTTCCAATGAGCAACCCCTTGAAATTTAAAACAAACCAATAGTATTGTCCTGATTATCAGTTTATCACCCTTGAGTTCGAAACTCAATCCAGATATGTCACAAAGCCAAGCAGATCATGCATGATTTAACTTGCAATAATCAAGCAATCAAATCGAAACTTCACCAAAACCCAAAATTGAGGTTCATCCGTATATACTAACCAAATTGAGTTTCAATCACCTGAAGATCTAAGCTCCCAAAACTAAAATAATGAAGTTGAGCAAACAGATTGCGTCACAAATTAAAGCAGTCAGATCCCAAGCTACAAACCGCTCATCCACAAATCAAACATCAAAAAAATGCATAAGATTAACGAGACGGTCAAATTCACATATGCCTCGCACATGTATGCTCCTTTGTTCATACGTGAGCGTATGCGCGACATGTACAGTAACAGTTATATATACACATATGCAGAAAGAGATACGGAAAGCGTACTCGTCTTTCTCTCCGTCGCTGGAGTAGGAACTGCCGTCGGAATCTGAGAATCAAACGAAAAATGAGCAAATCAATAACAAATAATAAAAATAGAAATTACGCTAACCGGAACTCGAATTTAGCGTGGCCAAGGTAATGCATGTCCGCGGGCGTGAGCAAGCATACATACATACGCAAGCACTTACCGGAGGCGTTGTCAGCTTGTTCGCGTTCGTGATTCTCGCTGCCTTGGGGCGAGCCATCGGCGTCGTCCTCAACCTCGAGCGGTGGCGGAGGGGATGACGGCGGAGTGGCGGTGGTGGTTTCGCGGGGGCGCTTATGAGGAGGCATTTGAGTAAGTCGATGCGGCCGCGTTCGAGCTTGGGTACGGTGGCGGAGGTGGTGGCGGAGTCAATGAAAGGAAGGAACGCAATTGAGTGTGTAGATTCGTTTCTGGAAATAGAATGTAATGTAGAGAAGAGTATTTTTTTCTTATACCTGTGAGAAATTGGGGTTCATTTTGCCTCCGTTTGCTTCCTGTCCGGTTTTGAACAATTCCAATAAGGGTGCAAAAGGTTAGTGCGATTTATCTGATGAAATTAGCACTTTTGCTAGAGGGATATGGAAATATCAGCGGTGTCTAATTTTATAATATTAAAAAAATAATAATAAATAACTTTTGGTTCTTAAATAAATTAAAATGGTAAAATACAAATTATCGAAAGAAAACAAAAGGAGAAGACGAAGAAGAAGAAAACTTATATATTTACAAGACTGAAATTGTAATTGAAAACCAACAATCCAAATCAATTTCTGGAAAAAAAACACATAGTTTTATAGATTTAAGTTTCAATCAGTAGCAAACCATGACTCTATGTATAGTTGGATACATCTAGAAAATGTTTTTAATTTTTTTTCAGTAAACCAACAAATCCAGGGTAAAAAAAATTGAAGTCAGGTTATCCTATCTAAGCAAACATATGCCTAAATCAGTGTACCTAACTTTACGTCTTTCGTGTAACTTGAAGGTATCAAACTGGCATGAAGCAATTGATGTTCCAGACAAATCTAACTCAATGATCCAATTATTCCAAGGAGTAGAATTAGTACACTTAGTAACCATCTAAATTCTCAATCTGTAATCTGAATTGCTACAGAAAATGCTAATTAAAACAGGAAAGTTTATCCTCAGTTTTTTAGTGTCATACAATAAAATGTACATATATAATAATTATGAGATATTATGTAAGAAGGGAAAACACGGAAACTACATTTTAAGTTGCTGCCATGGTGTTTCTCATGAATCATGATATACTTGGTCAATTACAAGTTGACACAACACTAATGTGTACATTGTCTAAAATGAAATGGACCAAGGGTGTCAATAGTTGGCTACTCATATTTGTTCTTTCGATTTTCCAAAAGGATAGTGTAACAAACTTATTTGAGTAAATAAAAACAATTTTGGAGAGGGCAATTGGAAATATATATGATGAAAATATACCTATATACACACATACATAATAAATTAATATTTATATGTATATATTCTTAAAAATATTGGTTGTTTTCAATCTATATATAAGTGTATTTTTTGCATTGTGCAGCTCAAGTGGTAATACTATTTTTTGTTATCAAGTATTTGAAATTTGAACCTCGCAATTTGTTTGAGATTTATTCTCTCATCTCCACCTATTCTACCCAACTTGTTAAAATTGATGATGATGATAGTTGATAGTTGATGCAATGATTCTTGAAAACTTTTTTAGCTCACTCTATGTTTAATATAAGATATAATGCACGGAAAAACAACAATGTTTATAATGTTAAAATAATGTGTTGATTTGATTTCGTTTACAATGGCAACCATGTGCTATACAGGCATAAGAATACTCTATATCGTGTCATGCTATTGGTTCTATGAAATAAGTATACAGACAATACTACTAGACTAGCAGGCATTATATAGTCTGGCAAGTCAATATAGATGAGATTCACTGGTAGCAACTTTAACCAAAAAATATCTAGGGTGTCGAATAATCTGGTGTGCATGCACATTCCACACCATGAACACATAATCACCTTGTAAGTTGGTGAAGGAGGCTAAGAAGATAACATTTAGTTTGTTCCTTAGTTGAATGAGAAATTGACCAGATAATGGTTTGGTAGGTATGTTTGCAATTTGATCGTTTCTTGGGACATGTTGGAAACAATTATCTTGGATCCAACCTTCTCTTGAAAATATAAATCAAAATCAAAGTACCTAGTTCTGGAGTAAGACTAGATTAACTGACAAAGCAACGACTTCCAAATTATCAATTTATATAGTGCTTGGTTTGTGATTGTAAAGTCTAACCTCGATGAGTAGGGAAAGCAGTTGTGGGGTTTCACAAGTTGTATGAGCAATATTTTTATTTTTAGCTTCACTAGATGATATGAAAATAATAGGTTGTTTCTTTACAGTCGAAGACAATAGATTAGGACCAAGATAGATACGTAAGCTAGAGGTGGATCTTCTACCATCGACATCATAACCCTATCCGGCATCTACAAAGGTTGTAAGTTTGATAGGTTGTTTCTCGTGACTATCGAAAGGGTTTTCATGTACTATCTGACTTTATTAAAATGTTTGGTCTAGTCATTGTACCATATTTGAGATCTCATAATTTATTTGTAAATTGTAGCATCCAGGACTTGTTGGATATCATATTTTTACAGGATTGGATGTGATCATGGGAATAATAAGTCCTTGTGAATCTTTTATTCCAACTTTAGTAAGAAGATCTTGATGGATTGTTGTTGACTCAATAAGATCCTCGTGTCATACTTGTGGACTTGCATTCTTAAAAGGTAGTTTAAGCTACCCAAGTCCTTTAAAGAAAATATACTATGCAATTGGTTAATGAGGTTTTCCACGAAAGAATCACAAGATCATATGATGATTATATCATCTACATATATGAGTATCATAGTATATCTTCTAACTGTATTCTGATAAATAATGAGTTATCATCTTTAAACATAAGCAACCCAAGAGACTGCAATACTTGATTAAGTTTAGAAGACCAAACTTTGGATATCTGTTTGAACCAATAAATTGATTTTAGTATTATCTGATAATCCCAAAACATGTTATAGGATCCATATATATGTTAGTATGATCTCTATTTAGAAATGCATTTTTAATGTCAGGTTATCTAATATTCCAAAAATAATCTAAATCATGTAAAAGGCAATTTTTATAGTAGCTAGCTTGATTACAGGACAGAAAATATTAGTGTGGTCCAATCTAGCTAGTTGAGTGAACCTTTTTGCTACCAATCTAGCCTTGTATGTTGTATTAGAGTCGTTTGAATTTTCATAAGCTTGAAATTCCACATATAACAGTCAATTTCTTATCATGAGAAATGTTTGATAATTTGAAAGAAGGCCATGTTTTGTTTTTCAACCATGTTTTGTGTTATTTATATATAACATCATTTAATTCATGAGTAAATAATGCCTCTTGATATGATATTGGATCTATATTAGACCGATTCATTGTTGTATAGGTTGTTTGCTTATGAATTTCTAATTTTGACCCGATAACCATGTGATGTCTCCCTGCATTTATGTCTTTTGAATTATCTCTAAGGTCATTAATAACAATGAGATTAGGCATACCATTATTAAACCTTGGTAAATGTATTGTTATATCTTCTCTTGGGAAGTGAACATTAGAGGATAATTTGATGTAATTATGATCATATGGATCGAAGGAAGAATAAGAGGAGCCATGATCAAAATTGGGAGAATTGTGATTATAAGTGGATTCTAAACTAGATGGTGTCTCATTAAGTATATAAGTAAACATGCCTAAGGATATTAGAAGTGTAAATGATTGGTTGAGATTCTAAGTTAGAGTAAGTGAGCTACTTGTCACGCCCAGCGTGATAGGGGCAACGTGAGACGGACAATTGCTGGTGGATTGTGGCATGAATGGCTCCAGATGGTTATGGTGGGGTTACGCTCATGTCCCCTTCCGAGTTCAGGCAGGCCGGCCCGATTAAATGTGGGGAGCTTGTCGCTATTTATGGAATTGACGGTGAAGAGGGAACTAGGTCAACCCTACCCAAACCTAGCATCTCATGGAAGATGATATTTCTTCCTTATTGGTCGAAAGTAGAAATTTGTATCCCTTTTACTAGGAGTTGTATCTTAGAAAAATATGTGAAGTGATTCTATAATAAAGTTTTTGCTTATTGTGAAGTTTAACGTGGGGAAAATACAGCCATCGAAAGACTTTGAGGGAATTATATTGTGGTTTATGTTTACTGGATGGAATTCTGTTGATAAGAAGAATATCTAAAGTGACTGCATCATCTCATTAAGTTTGTGGGATATTATATTGTGTTAAGAGAGTGAATATAGTTTCTAGAATGTCGTTGTTCTTTATTTCTGTAAGGTTATTTTGTTGTGGTATGTAGGGACATGGAGTCCTATGCACTATCTCGTTGTCATGAAAATGTTTGAGTTGAGGTTTATGTTTTATCATCCCATCAGATTGAATAAATTTAATCCTTCTATTACGTTGATTTTCTAAAATAAAATTTGAAACGGACAAAACAGTTGTTTGAGTGTCAGATTCTTCCTTTAACAAGTACATCCAGGTGTATCGGTTTATGTGATCAATAAAGATAACATAATACATATAGGAATTCTTAGATTTAATAAGAGTAAGTTCTCACAATTTTGTGTGGTCAAATCGAATATATCATAGTGGTTTGAATCACTTGAGGGATAAGGGAGTTAACAACTATTGCCTTTTAAAAAAGAGGAATAAACATAAACTAAATCATTATTATTGAAAGGAGAATTACAGTCTCTAAGAACTCTTTTCATAACACGTGATGAAACATATCCTAGTTTATGATACCAAAGACTAAGGTCATGTTTCTCGTTGGCATTCATTATATAAGATGGAGTTATAAGATAATAAGGGTGATTCTTGAAGTAGTTGTTGGGATACTTGGATTCACATGATAGTTGGAATTGATATAAAGGCCCTTGTTAACAGTCCATTTGACAAGTACTATCCTTGTGGTTTGATCCTTCACCAGATAAAATGATGAGTGAGATTCAAAATACAATTAATTATCTCTAAGAAAATCGAGAGAATTCGATTAAGTTTGTAGTTAAATTAAGAACATGAAGGAGATTTCTTAACTTAAAGACATGTTTTTTTTATGAGGAAATGATTTGACCATAGAAGTTCAAATATGAAAATTTCTCAAACTTAATCCATCTTATATATGTCTTGTATCTCCTCTTTAATATTCGTTCGATATACATGTTGAGATTTCCATTATCATAAGTGGGGTGATTTGTTGTTCATGAGTTTGGGAACTAATATGTTTCTAGGGCATTTTCTTGTGAGTTACTTGACATGTTGATTGTACGCCCAAACTATCTAGAACATGGATTATTTAACTATGTAAGAATGAAGTGTGAGTTGCATAAAGTTGGGGAAAAAACCCTAAGTTTGCCTTTTGATAACGTTTATCAGTATTGTGCCAAGATTTATAGCAATTCTGACGTGTAGGTTTCCATTTAGGGTTTGTTCCACCTATTTCTCTATTAGAGCTTCATCTATAAAACTTTCTCAATCCTCTAAAGGATTAAAGTTTCTGCTTCTAAAAGTTCATCCTATTTCACTCATTCATTCTCCAATGTTTTGAGTAGTTGCATTAATACTTGGTGAGAATCTATCAATGTTGATTTGAGATCTAAAATCCACACTTCTTCAATTCTGCAACAAAACAAGTGTCACCATCAAGATACATGGCTCGGAGCCATAACTGGATCGTAATCATTGTTAGGCTAACATATAACAACAAGCTTTGATCTTATTGTGGTACTCCCTCATAGGCATATAACCATTTCTAATGTTTTGAAGGTGCAACTTGTACTACATTACTTTATAGCTCAAGTTTGATGGAAAATATAGTTTCTAGGATTTTTCTAATTTTCTTTGAAGTCATTAACCCCCACTGTGGTGATTATAAATTTTTAATAAGTGAAGACAAAAGTCAAGAGACTATAAGTTGATCTTGCTTGTTCCAGATGGAAGGTTCTTGATTTAGGATTTATTGATTGTTGGTGTTATCAACAATAGTTCTAGATAGTACGACATTGTCTTCAAGTACGTATATTTCAAGGTCATACCCATTATATTGCAACAAGGATTTGTTGTTTCCAAGTCAAATAATTAATTCGCTATCTTTAACAGTGAATGAGTTAGTTTTGAGGATAAGTAATTTGGGATGAGTCATTAGTGGTGACAATTGTATTGTTGGCAGTAATTTTTAAAGAAAATGGAAAATAAATAGAATGGAGATGAATCAAAACTCGATATTAACCCGACGCTCTGACACCATATAAGCATTCAACTAACTACATATTTATTATAAGATAGAATGCAAAAAGGAAATAACTTGTAATTTGTCAAGATAATGCATTGATTGGATGATGTTTATGATGGCAACCATAAAAAACATATATTATATAAGCATAAGAATAATCTAGATCAAATCATATTATCAGTTCCAGGTACAAGGACAACACTATAAGATAAACCAACCCTATTAGAATATACCATGACAAGTTAATCCAGATGAGGCATTCACTGGTAGCAACCTTAACTATGAAATATCTAGGGGGCTTAATAATATGGTGTGCATGCATACATCATCACCTTGTTTATTGGATTTTTATTATATTCAATAAAATATTAGTGATTGAATCTAAGTAAGAGAGAATGAAAAATATGTTATGACATGAATTGAAAGCGTATCTTTTGAAAAAATGTAAGTGTCTCACTCTCACATATTTGGGCAAAAGAATTGTAATATATTTTTTTTACAACCACTTGTTGGCTAATAATTTTTTTTTTCTATTCAAACATGAAGTTTAGATGCATGTCTATTTAAGTACATAAATCAATCAATGTCAATATATATTATTTACAGGGAAATAATGAATCACAACATGGAAATGCACATATGAGTAATCTAAGACTGGACATTATAAATGCCATTTAACTTGAAACTTATAATTAAATTTAGACTGCAAAGATTTAGTTCATGATCTATATTGGAGGGGAGATTTTATACTGTAAAACTAAAACATTCAATTATTCTTCTCAAAAAAATTTACATCTTTTTGGAAGGATATTAGTTACCAATTACACAACCGCATTAAGAATTGGAATTGAAACTACTTGTAGTTGTTATATGTCATCACAACCTCTGAACACTGAATTTACTCCCACACATCATTAAGTGGTCAACAATTGAAATAGTGAAAAAGAAAAGGTAGAATATAGAAACAGAATCTCACGGTGATACATTTAATTAAAGTAATTCATCTCGAGAAATATTTTCTTAAAACATTGACATCTAAAAGATTTCATTTGCAGAAAGATCAGCAGGTTTTCATAAATTTCCATCAACAAATCAACCAATCAATTTATCTAAGTTTACAATGTAAATGACTAAATCTAAGGCAAGGAAATCATATTGGGGGAAAGAAAGAAACAAAGTAAACTAACCAAATCGACGGACAAAGTTTCTCATCGTTCAATTGGATTGATGTCAATGAGCAATTAGTATTCAGAAGACGGTGCTAAGACAGATCTAGAGAGAGACCTGTTTGGCGGTTGGAGCTGGTGGTGACTGGTAGTCGAGCGGCGCACCTGAAGAGAAATATTATTATGTTTAGCTAGGGCACGATGTTCGAGGCTATAAATAGAGATATTATTGATGACATGCGTCACATTTTAGCGATGAGTATTGTAACGCTCAATTTAATGTCATTGTAGCGTGTTTTGTCCTCATTGACACGCTTCTTGAATAACTTCCCAAGGGGTCACTAATCCAACTGTTGTTACAAATCAATTGTACTTAATTTTCTAGTTCTTAATGATATTGACACTAGAGAAAAGATGTATTTGTTATTATGAGCAGCACACACCTAATCTTATAAGTCGTTATATAAATTTTTTAACAAATATCATTGAAACTACTTGCTTATTTGCAACATGTTATTCCACATCACAAATTACAACAACTTGTCTTTAAAAAAAAACTTGTACAATCATGTTTAAAAACAAAGTATGTCACTTTTTGGTGGTTGATAGCTATGACAAGCATCATCACTAATACTTTGGTTGCCTGTTAATGTTGTTGTAATGACTCATTTCAACTATATCTTGTAAAAAAAATATTTTATTGATTGTTGAATTCTAATAAATAATTAAAAGATTGTGATAAATGAATTTGACTTTAAATCATACTAGTAATTCCCTTGTGTGATGCACGGATAATTATTTTAATTTTGTAATTGCATGTAAAACTTATATTTTTGAATGATCAAAAATAATTAAGTGAGTATATATAGATAGAGTTAAGTAATATATATTTATTCAATCAAATCATTTTTCTCTAAACAAAGTCTCCATTGATAAATGCAGTTTGTAAAATAGAGTCAAATATCATTATATATTATAATTTTAAAAAATAGTCATTAGGTTTCTTGTAATTAGACTAAACCTTGAGGGAGTTTTTACAAGAAGGGTTAATATAATTAGACAAAATATCATTAGGGTATGGGGTAAGGAAAAAAATTTGAATTTTCTTCAAAGTTCCCCTTGATGTATAGTTAATTCTACCTTATATTTTTTCCATTAGAATTCTCGTATCAAAAACTTCTCGTGTAATGGTAGGAATATTGCTGTCAACACCTTAAAACTAAAAGAGAATCAAATATCATAATTTTTTGTAATTTTGAAACCTCTACGAGTTTGTTCTTTTTTTTTAAATACTCCAAACTTCACTAGCACTTTTGTAATTGTCTATTTTTATAATGAACCCATGGGCATAAGCTTGATATGCATTATAAAATCCAAAATAGAGCACTTTACATTGTGAACATAAATAAAGTACCAACACTGTTTATTTTATAGGCATCAATATAATTTTTGGGGTTTTTAATAGTTGCACCAACATAATATACCTCTTTTTTTTTTTTTGTAATCACACGTAAAACTTGAATATTATTGTTTTTTAATGAATTAAAATCATTAACTAAGTGGTTTAATATGTGTAGAGTTTAGTAATATAGCTCAAACGATCTTAATATTTTTCTCTTAATATAATACAATCTTCAAAATCAAAAAACTTGGCTCATAAAAGACGGCAAAAATATTCTTTTTGTCCGGTAAGTGATCACTCTTTGATATTTAGTCCGGTTTTTGGTCACACTTGAAAATTAGTTCACTAAGTGACTAAATGCTGATTTTTGGTCCAATGACCGCCTAGAGCAAGTCATCTTTACCGGAAGCTGACGTGGCCACTTACAAAAAAAAAAATCAAAAATTGAAGGTCACTGGACCAAAAATCAGCATTTAGTCCACTTAGTGGACTAATTTTCAAGTGTGATCCAAACCGCATTAAAAGTCAAAGAGTGGTCACTTACCGGACTAAAAAAATAATTGTAGGTTTTTGGCGAGTAAGTGTAATTAGGAAGCAATTGTCCAAAAAAAAAAAAAAACATGATATAGGTAAAAATAAAAATCAAATGCCTAGGAGAAGAAAAATCCCTATTTATTTTTATTTTTAATTTTAGATTGTAGGTTTTTATTTTATTTTATTGCTATTTATAACTTGTAGGTTTTTATTCTATTGCTTATTTATAAAAATGCTCAAACACATGAGTTTTGTTCGAGAAATCAGAGACGAACACCCCTATTTTGCATTTATTTTTTACCTTTTACCGCCTAGATCCGTCACTTACCTTTCACCACCCACCAACGTTTTTTCTTTTCTTCCTGTTTGGCGGTGGCACAATGACGACAGCTATGGCGGTGGCGACGACGGTGTGATGGGCGACGCTAATGGAAGAGTTAGAGTGATGGCGGAGGGTTGGAGGAGATGATATATTTTGGGTATTTAGTATTTGTGGGATAATTTTGACATTTTTGTTGTATTTTTTTATATTCGCTCTCTAAAACAAATTAAATGTAAATAACTCCACTTTTATATATTATGAAATAATTTTTTTGTTGATTACATTATACGTCTAATTATAGTGTAACTTATTATCATCACACATATCAATAGTTTTAAACTCAACAAAATTATTCTTTTAATCCGGTAAATGACCACTCTTTGACTTTTAGTTCGATTTTGGATCACATTTGAAAATTAGTCCACTAAGTGGAGTAAATGCTGATTTTTGGTCCAATGACCTTCGGTTTTCGATTTTTTTTTTTGTAAGTGGCCATGTCAGCTTCCGGTAAAGATGACCTGCTCTAGGCGGTCAGTGGACAAAAAATCATCATTTACTCCACTTAGTGGACTAATTTTCAAGTGTGATAAAAAAAACGGACTAAATATCAAAGAGTGGTCACTTACCGGACTAAAAAAATATCTTTGCCTAAAAATATTATTCATGAAATGAATGTACTTTATAAATTATGAAAAACTTATTTGTACAACATTTGTAGTTTGGCCACTGTATTTTTTACCATCATAACTTTTAAACCCTTACGATTGATCACTCTTGATATAACAACGTGCAATTGGTCATATTTAAAAACCATCTTATTTAAGAAAAGTCCAACATGATAGATTTTCCTTTTATTTTTGTTAATCCACATCGCGTATAAAATACCATTCGAAATATCACCAAAATGAATCATTGAAAATTGATAGGTATATTGTTCAACAGTGACACCTAACTATTTACTGTTAGGTCAAACTTTGTTATGCAATTGTTTATAGATGTGGATCTCAATAGTTCAATATTTTATGCGCACATGCAAAACTCAAACTCATCATATTCATGTAAAAAGAAAACAATTCAACTAATATTTTATTACTTAACTATAACAATAATACATTATTTAATAAAAGCATGCAAATGTGTGTATAATAAGTTTCACAAATGTGTGGTTGTCAATAAATATAATTAGTAACATTGTTGATCAGTATAAGTGGTATAACTATTGCAGTTACACTACCTGTTAAACCATCAAACAGTGTGTGTAGTCAACTGACTTGGGAGGAAAATTAATGATCTAAATAAAGTGAATAAAAAAATTAAGAATAGGTCGTTATTATATATTATAAAGGATTATACAAAGGATTTTCAATGTTTTCAGATTTAATGGCGAAATTAAGGAATTGAGTCGCAAATGATATGATACCAAAACTAAGAATGTTAATATTGAAATTAAATTGACATTTATTCACGGCCTTTCCTTTTATTTCTAAGTAAATATTTATTACAAAATATATTTTATATCTACATTGATACATGTACCATCTATATAAATAAATATAATACTACATACCAAGAAAAGAAAAGGACAAAAATTACGAAAACATGTATATACCTTGCCACTAAAGGGGATATTAATGAAAAGAATATTTATTAGAGAGTGCCAAAAATAAAATTCGACCAAACTCTCTTTCCTATATAACATTTTTTTTTCTCTATATTAGAGAATGACAAAAATAAAACTAGATTAAATTATTCTCCCTACATAATTTTTTTTCCTCTCCAATATTTATATAGACTATATAAAATCAAGAGGTGAAAATTAATGAAAATAATATATTAGAAATTGCAAAAATTAAAATTTGATCATTTTTTTTTCATACATAACTACTTTAGAGAGAGAAAAGAAAATATTAAAATATGTATATATTTCGACCACCATATATATAAAAATCGCATAACTATGTTAATATTAAATATAAAAACATCAATGGGGCCGGGAAAATTAATGAAAATAATATATATTAGAGAATGCCAAAAATAGAATTTGATTAAGATATATTAGCGAATGCCAAAAATAAAATTTGATTAAATTATCTCTCCTAAATGGCTTTTTTTTTTCTCTCATTTGTTTCTTTTCTCTCTCTCCAAATCTCTCCTTAAAAATATATTAGTAAATACCAAAAACAAAACTTGATTAAATTCTTTTCTATATGACTTTTTTTTTCTCTTCAAAACTCTCACTTATATATAGATGTATATACATTAAGTAAATTTTGGAAAATTTCACTATGAAAATCAAGCCAAACTATTCGACACTTAATTTGAATTCGTTTGTGAAAAGCTCATATGAGCTTGGTTCGTCAAACTTTCAAACAAGTTTGAATACATTTTTGCGTTTGATAAAAATCAAAGCTCAGAACGAGCTTGTGCTCGTTAAGTAAATCCATAAAATATGTGTAAATATATTAAACTACTCAAGTTTGATTCATATTCGTCTCGATTAAGATACTTTTGAGTTCGACTCAAGCTAAAATTCAAACAAACTCATTTATAAATAATAAAATTTAATAAATATTTAAACAAACTTGAATAATAATAAGGGGCTGGATATTGGCACCCCAAAATTTTATAAGTTGACCCCATTATTTTTAGACAAAAATAAATATATTTGAAAAGACAAAAATAACCCTCTTATAAAATTGATTTAAAAATTAAAAAAAAAAAATACATCTTCTTCTTCTTCTTCCCAAAACCTTCAAGAGCTACTTCAAAACAAAACCCAATAATGAAGGATGCTAGTATAAATAAAATGAGTTATACAAGTTTTCTCCACAATTTTTCAGTGTTACAATAATCACATTGCTATTTTTGTGCGTTTTTTCATCGCTTTTTCGTCATGAATTGGTTTATTAGGGTTAATTGCCGGGGTTGTGTTCGAACTGGTAATGATGAACATAAATAGGTTGTTCGGAATTTTTTTTCGAACATATCATAATTTCTATCAAAAAACAGACTGTTTGGACCAAATCTTCGAACATGAATTTCAAGTTCGAAAATTTGCTTCGAACAGTTTATTTTTTGCCTAAAAACAGAGTGTTCTAAAAAAATATTCGAGCATTAGACATTTGTTCTATGAAAATTTTTGAACATTACACATTTGTTCTAAAAAAATTTTCGAACATTACATATTTGTTCAAAAAAACAAATTTCGAATACGGTTTCATTGTTCTAGAAACCAGAGTCGAACCATACGTATTCCAAATTTCTTTTTTTCAAATTTTTTTAGAGGAACAACAATTTATATATAAGTGACTTACCCTAGATGTTTGATTGTTTATTATTATCTGTCTTCTTGTTGTTGTTTTTCATAATATTTCGTAAAAAAATATCTTCATTTTTCTCATTTTTTTCTTATCATTCTTCTTCATTTTTTTTCCCTTTCTCGTCTTCTTACTTTTATGCGTTTTCTTCATTTCTTTTCCTTTGTTTTATTTTATAATCTTTTTTGTTTATATTATATATTAGATAGGGGTAAAATAGGGAGTTTATGGAGTTGATTTAGTAAAATTCTAATATATTTAAAATATTATTGGGGTGTTCTTATATATAGGGTTAACTCATCAAATTTTGGGATGCAAATATCCGCTTCCTATTAATGATACGTTCAGCACGATTCTACTCATTTAAAGTCCTCAAGCTGTGTTGCATTTGCCATTGTGTGCTCCCGTTGCCACAACTGGGCTGGCCCGCTGCTTTCTCTTTTGGATTTTATGGCTTTAGACTATATCTTCGATCTCATTCTTCAAAGTTCTTACCTGGGCTTTACAATGCATCAAACACCTATTGGGCTTGGACTTGTCATTAGGAAATAAGTTTCATTTTTATTCTAGAGCAGCAAATGTATTTAACACTTAATTAATTAATTATATATTATGATACATATTATCCAACATGCACATGGACATGATTAACCCAAATGTTATATAAAGATCAGAGTTCAAGTTGTAAAATGGATATAAATAAAAAGTATATTAAGTAAAATTATTAGGTACATTATATTAAAAATAAATTCACATATAAATTACGTTAAAATCAGAGTTTACATTGTAAGATAGATCTGAAATAATAAGGATATTAATTAAAATTATTAAGTACATTATTTTGAAAATAAATTTGATCAGTAATTTACGGTATGTGTGAAATAATTGTGTACCAATATATAAATGCATTAAATGAAAATATTTAGCACATTAAATAACTAATAAAAATACAATACATTTGGATAAATCTCTACATGGCAAGTATACCATGGTCCTTGATATAATTTACTTGAATGACCACGAATAAATAAAGGCAAACACTTGTGTTAGATGAAAATCTTCGCCAGAATCTGTTTCTTTCTTTCTTCAGAAAAATAAAAAAAATCTCTCTTTTATTTATCTTCATAATAGTTTGAAGCAAACTTGCAAATATAATTATTGGAGGGGAGATGCCAACAAGTATTTTAGTGAAATATTGATTATTAAAAAATATATTGTATACATATAAAAATACATAAAAAAATATAAATTTATCGAAAGATTTTATTAAATTCAGAAAATTAATTATTAATCCAAAAAGAAAAAAATTGTTCACTTTAAATTATAAAAAATTATAACTATATTATTTACAATAATATCATTTTTGTCGCGCAAAAAAATCATTTCACGATGTGCATTACTAAAAAAGGCCTAAACAATCACAGTAATAACAAATAAACATGGAAAACTCATTAAAAAAATTACCAATTCGTCATGTAAAATAAGAAAATCTTAAAAAATACAGGAACCATACGCGAAACCATTAATAATGATATGAACTCCACCAAAAGGGAAAAAACGAAAACAATAATTCGTCCTAAAAAATAAATGGAGAATACTGGTCTCGTATTTTCCATAATAAGAAGAAAAAAAACGAATGCACAGTTGAGATTGTCGTGCCCAAAAATAGAATGTAGAATGTAGAATCAATATTCGAAATTCGAGAAAAATATGTAATGTTCATAAACTAAAGATTGAACCCACGATATACTAAACATAAGGGCAAAAAAAACATAATACCAAACACGAATACTTGGTCTTCAAAATGATGGATTTTCTTTAAACGAATGACTGCCCCTGCAAAAAAGATGAAAGGAAAAATCAAGGATGAGAGATTAATATAAATAAATCGAAAAAGAAAAAATTGACTACAAAACCAATATATGTCAAAAACACATTGGTGCAAATTTTGCAAAAATTAGTGTATGATGGAGAAAAAAAAGAAAGTTTAAGAAAGATAGCGAGCAGGCGAAACCTAGAAGAAGTTGTGAATGAATTTTTATTTTCTATCATTTCTTTAACTACAATATACACACACAAAAGAAATAAAAAAAGCAAAAATATGAAAAGATAAAATGAAAAACACATTAAACAGACGAATGCATGTGGTATTGCGAAAATGTCAAAATGTGCAATATAACTTCTTGGTATACTCATATTCAACTATAACCACATTTAAAAAAAGTAAAAATAAAAACTCATCAACCAAGAAGGCTGAACAATCCTTAAATGGGCAATAGAACTTCTTGGTAGCCAAAATCACGACCTATCCAACACGTCGCCCCGCCTACCAAAAGTGGAAATAATCTTGAATGATTGAGATAACCATTGGTTAAAATAATTCTTACACTTGAGATTATTATGAGCAGGTTCATTGCTCTCGAAATTGCGAACCGGAGAATGTTCATTGCTAAAAAATTCTAAATTTGCTAACTGAGGAATTCTCTCGAAAACACAAATCCAATGTCTCGAAATATTTTAATTTTAAAATACTGAAACCAAAAATAAGACAAAAAAGAAAAAATAATAATAAACATTACTATAAACGAATCCAACAAATCAGTATCTTTTAATTTATTTTCGCATCTTTGGCTTATTCCAATCTGGAATCATAATAAACTGAAAAAAGGGGGGTGGGGGTGGGGAATTCTCATTTGATGCACTTTTTAAAACATAATATCTCATATAACCCATTCAAATCTTATATTCTCTTTTAGGTTATATTAACCCTATTATAATATAAATTAATATGTACTTTCTCAATTAAACACATATATATTAATGATAAGACGACAATCACGCTCCAATCTCTCTCTTCGAATTTGCTCACTCTACGCTTAACTTTTCTACAAATCAACACAAATACTTTCCTTCTTCAATTGTAATTTTTTAGGTAGTATAGATTTCTACTACCGTGTAGTATGGATTACTAAAAGAGAGTATGGATGTCTAAAACCTTGAAATGTTTAGCAGTTAGTACAGAATCCCAACAAATAGTATGAAATGGTTGTACATGAGCAGTTATTAAAAATGAATCCAACATTGGATGCACCAATCGACAATGTTAATCACCACTTTTCACAAGATAATTCAACAAAATATTTTATTACTAATTATGTAATATACATATAAAGAAAAAAGACTACAATATCCAAACAATTCTCTATGGAAATAAAACATTCCAACGCAATCATTACAATAACATTAGTTTTAGGCAAAAATATACACAAAGAATATTTTCTATTAACAGCATCACTGCCACTTTCACTTGGTCATCATAATTGCTTTAACGATTTCAGCCTTGAATTTTCGGACCTTGTCTTTGTTAACTATGTCAGTCACATCTTCATTTTGCACTACTCCCTTCATGTGTTAGTCAGTATGCTAGGCATGATAGTCTTAAACCGACTGATTGAAAATGACACATTAGTAACATAGATTCAATAATATATAAAAAGAATTTCAAACTTTTCAACATAAAAATAATATTTAACCGAGTAGTATGCATTTAATTATTGTAATATGAATTTTGAAAATCAGTTCATATAACTATATTCCATACTGTAATAATTCTGGACTACTAGAAATAACGGGATAGGATGTAATTCACTTTATTAGTATGGAGTACTTATTGCGGAGTTGCAAAAAACATCACTCATAGTGAGGAGTAATTACATACATACTAATCAAAAATGAGACAGAGTAGTATGAATTCTTATTGTAATCCATATTACACAATTATTACTTTAAAGGATCTAATTTTGGGCAGAAAAATGCTTACTGGTATGTATATCATTAGTGTATGCTTAAGACAAGACATGAATAATAGTCATCCAACAACACATTATAAAGTAGTAGTTTAAAATTAAATATCTAGTCACAAATAAAAGGGAAATATTATAACTTAGTGGTTTAAAATTATATATTACAGTTTGGGGTTCAGATTTAACTACTTTGGAATTCCTGTATGTTAATTATTATACTAGCTTGAAATTATATATCACATTAGGGAATCTAGTTAAAAATGGAAATTAAATATGAAACAAGTAGTACATTACACATTTATAACTAGATGCTTGAAACATGAGAAAAAGTAGTATGAATTCATAGTACACAATTATTAGGAATTCCAAAAAAGAAAAGTTTTGGGCATAAAAGAATGCATACTAGCATGCATTTCATAAATGTCTATTTAAGACAACGTGTTAATGAACTCATGTATTCCAAGGAAAATACATATTAGTTATTTTAATTGAGACAATATGAAATGCGGTTGTTTGTTAAAACTAGTATGGAATTAAATGTGTACTCTGCAATCTAATATGAACAAGAAATAACCATTTGACTATAACTCAACATTAGATTTTTAGTATGAAATTTAAACTCCATTACTTGAATCACCGCCAACATCTATGTAGAATTTGAAGGTCTATGGTTTTGAAAATAAGTATCAGTAGACGATATTGTTTTCAATGTTAAACAACACTGAAATCAATATCAAACAGTTTCAGAATAATAAACATCAGTTTTAGAAACAGATGTTGAGAACGATGTTAACAACATCGAAACCTACATCACACAGAGTTTAAAAATGTGCAGCGGAATAAATATTAAAAATCAAATACAGCAATTTAAAATCAGTTCACAAGTAAAAGATACTTGTGAACTTGGGTGTTCAAACCCGAAAAACTATATTACTTATCTTGTTCACGATCAATACAAAAGATTCAAAGTAATATATGAAAACTACGGTATCAAAAACTATGATACTAAAATACTTGTTGTCTTGAAGGATGATGATCTTCTTTGTTGGTTACGCAACTCCAAAGATCCCATGATTAAAATCGAGGCTTCAAGTCTTGTGGCAAAGCTTGTGATGATCTTCTCCGTTGGTTACTCAATTTCAAAGATCTCCTTAATTTGGATCYTTGCCACAAGTCTTTTACTTGCTCGTGTTCTTATTTGCTTGCGTCGTCTTGCTCTTGCTGCGTCCTTCTCAAAAAACTTTGTGTCAAGATTATCGAAAGTGTCCTCTTCTCTTGGCTTTATCTTGTCTTAAATAGACAAGAGTCCTAGAGTCCTAAACTTGGTAAACAAGTTAAACAAGTCCTAAACATAATCTAGGAAACTAAATAAAATATTAGACACAATCTAGGAAACAAATCTAGAGTCCTAATTCTAGTTCCCTAATATATAGGAAACAAATCTAGAGTCCTAATTCTAGTTCCCTAATATGTTTTTGGGCCCAAGAAAGGCAAAAAACTAAATAAGGAATTATTCCCAAGAATAAGATCCTCAACAATCTCCCTCTTTTGCCTTTTTGGACAAAATACCCAAGACGCATGAAACTGATCAAAAGACTAAAAACTCCCCCTGAATTAGAAATTCCCCCTATATTAGAAACTCCCCCTAAATGAAGTAAACATTGTTTAAAACAAACAAAAATGAATCATAGCAGCGTCTTCTACATTCTTCTCCCCCTTTTTGTTTTGAAAGCAAAAGGACCTCAACAAACGAGTCCCGAAGCGCCTGGTGCTGTGCAACCTGGTTAACAAACAAAGTAATATGGGCTCGGATAAACGGAGAAGAAAAATGAACCATGTTGGTACTGATGTTGGGAATACCAGAACCAACATCAGACATGACACCAGCTCGAAGAGGTGCCTCGGTGCCTAAAGAAGGTAATCAGAGTCTGCTTCACGAAAACATCAACGGGGACTTGACTCTCAACAATCATGCCTCAACTTTGAAATCCCAAGAACAGCTCTTCAGCTTCACTCGTCAAGAACCTCGTGGAGATTGGTTCCATGTCTTCAATCTTAACGGCTTGAGACGGAGCCTCATCAGAGCTAGCAGAGTGGTCGGAGGCAGTTGTTGACATTGGTGCACTGGCAGATGGAACATTATCAGAATTGAAGTTTGGAGAAGAGGCAGGATTGTCTGCAGGGGATGTTGGTTTCGGTGACACAACACCAGAACCAACATGGGCTGATACGACAGCTTTGGACTTCTTCTTTTCTCTCTTTGGGTGGAGTTTTCTTATTATCTAGATGCACATTCTATTTCCGGAGCTTTGCTGGGTGATGGTGAATTCGAATCCTGCAAAAGAATTGGAAACAACCACAAATACAAAATCGAGTGCCGTAGGCAGTAAAATCGAGAGAAAGGAAAAGTAAAAAACCTTAACTTGTCAATTTGGGTAAAGATGACCGGAGTAGGGAAGGAAACGGGTAAATAAAGAATAAACTGAATAAATAACCCCCCACTACCAATTTAAAATCCAAAGAATTTTCTTTCTCAAAATAAGACACACGATCTCTGTGCTTAAATAGCCCACTATCTCTTAATTGGAGAATAAAAATCACAAATCCCAACTACAAATTAAAACTGAGATAGAGCTAGATTTTTAAAAACCATCACCATAGTTGAACAAATCCTTTGCAAAGCAATTTTTCACTCGCCAAATTAACCCCTTATTACCTGTCCAACCGTCCGATTACAACTCCACTGAAACACTTGGTTAGCAAGATTCAAAACAAGAATTAAGAGATTTCAAGAAAGACAGGAACACAAACAACAGAACGCACATCAAGAAGGCATCTTCCAAAGTATGAATGTCCTATTGGATGCCTAAAATTCATGACCTAAAAAGTTTAAAATAATTCACATTACGGTTTTAATGACTCGATCAGTGTTGCTTTTTATCACTGACAACATTATGAACCAACATTGCCTCAGGCGAAGTCAATGGAAACTTACCCCTTAACCCAAGTTAATGACTACGTCAAAATCGCTCAAGAAGGTGAAATTTAAAGATTGGATCAATTTGTATCCAGATTTTCTTCATCTTTTTAGAGATTTGAAGAGAAATAGCTTATCTTCAGCAATTGCTGTTAACACCTCTTGTTTTTTGGATCTGGGAGAAAACCAGTTTCTGCGGGTAAGCTCCACAATCACCTAATTGAAGAGGTTAGTCTTTTTGTCATCACTTTTACTGCAACACACGACCTTATCGCACTTTCAACCAAAGTCAATGCATGTGGATTATGTATGAAAAGAAAAATAAAAATGCATGCAAAAATATACAGATGTTGTGACTGATGTTGGTATGGTGTGTCACAACATCAAAACCAACATTGGTTTAGACAATGCACAAACCGAGATCTCTTCTCAAATGAGAGAAGGTCTCGAAATCTAATGCCTTTATGAAGATGTCAGCAAGCTGATTGTCTATCCCTATATGCTCAAGGCTAATTATCTTCCTCTCAACCAAGTCTCGAAAAAAGTGGTACCTTATGTCAATGTGTTTGATTCGAGAATGCTGGACTGGATTTTTTGAGATATCAATGGCACTGGAATTGTCACAAAGCAAAGTCAATATTCTTCTATGTAGAACGTAGTCCTCTATCATTTGGTTCATCCACAATAACTGTGTACAAGCACTTCTAACTGCAATATACTCGGCTTTAGCTGTAGAAAGAGAAATGCAATTCTGTTTTTTGCTATACCAAAATATAAGATTCTTAGCATATTTGGACTCAGAAAGAAAAATACCATCATCCAGTTGTTTAATTTTCAAATCAAGAAAGTAAGAGAGATTATCTTCCATGCTCATCTCGAATGTATCAGACATTTTCGTAATAAACTCACTTACCATCGATTCAATACGAGCGACTGAAGCAAACGTCTTATCTGAATTTGAGTCTGATTTTAGATCAGCTTGAGTCGATGTTGGGTTTGATGTTGAGTTCCCAGAACCGTCATCGAAACCAACACCACAAATTTCTTCAATTTCAACACTTGTATCTTCGATTTTGGTAGCAGTTGTCTGATGTCCTCTGACCAGTAAGAATACATGTATTGCCCTTGTCATAAATTTCACTTTTCATGAGTGAACTTGACATTAAAACCACCATCGCACACTTGACTGATGCTTATCAAGTTCGCAGTTAAGCCTTCAACAAGTAACACATTCTCGAGCTTCGCAATACGAGGGACATGAAGGGTTCCTTGGCCAATGATTTGTCCATTTGCACCTCCACCATACTTAATCTTTCCTCCTTGAAACTTGACAATATTCGAGAGGATATCTTCTGAGGCGGTCATGTGCTTAGAGCATCCACTGTCGAAGTTTCAGCAGTCAGCTTCGACCTTTTAAAATGGGAACCAACATGGGATTCAGCAGTCAGCTTCGACCTTTTAAAATGAGTTTGCTTGCCAACAAGCTTCCAGCAGTATGGTCGTATGTGACCTGGTTCACCACAGTGATGACACACGTATTGTCTTCTTCTCTTCTTTTGGCGTTTGGTCGACTTCACCTTTTGACTTGAATCTGGCTTTTGAACAGGATTGTATCCAATCCCGTATTTTGAGCAATTCGAGATACTTGATTCCAGAATCTCATCCACCATGGCCTTGCCCTTGTTGAGGTTTGTGAGGGTTTCTTGGACCTTCTTCAACTCGGTCTTTACTCGTTCTAGCTCATCATCCTTTTTGGTGAGGGATGGCTCCAATCGGACAATTATATTCAGTTGGTCATCCTTTTTCTGAGTCAGTTTATCCACCTCAATCTTAAGATCCTTGACTTTGAGTACATATTTTGCCCAACTAATAAATAATTGCTTATGCTCAATGCACAGCTTCTCGTACTCGTTAAGAGATTCATCATCCTCTGTATCCATAGTACATAGACAAATAAGTATCAGTACTTAAAAGGTTAAGTAACCCGCTCTAGATACCAATTTTAGAATTTGAAGGTCTATGGTTTTGAAAATAAGTATCAGTAGATGATGTTGTTTTCAATGTTAACCAACACTGAAATCAACATCAAACAGTTTCAAAATAATAAACAGCAGTTTTAGAAAACAGATGTTGAGAACGATGTTAACAACATCGAAACCAACATCACACAGAGTTTAAAAATGTGCAGCGGAATAAATATTAAAAATCGAACACAGCAATTTAAAATCAGTTCAGAAGTAAAAGATACTTGTGAACTTGGGTGTACAAACCCGAAAAACTATATTACTTATCTTGTTCACGATCAATACAAAAGATTCAAAGTAATATATGAAAACTACGGTATCAAAAACTATGATACTAAAATACTTGTCGCATTGAAGGATGATAATCTTCTTTGTTGGTTACGCAACTCCAAAGATCCCGTGATTAAAATCGTGGCTTCAAGTCTTGTGGCAAAACTTGTGATGATCTTCTCTGTTGGTTACGCAACTTCGAAAATTTCCTTGATTTGGATCATTGCCACAAGTCTTTTACTTGCTCGTGTTCTTATTTGCTTGCGTCGTCTTGCTCTTGCTGCGTCCTTCTCAAAAAACTTTGTGTCAAGATTATCGAAAGTGTCCTCTTCTCTTGGCTTTGTCTTGTCTTAAATAGACAAGAGTCCTAGAGTCCTAAACTTGGTAAACAAGTTAAACAAGTCTTAAACATAATCTAGGAAACTAAATAAAATATTAAACACGATATAGGAAACAAATCTAGAGTCTTAATTCTAGTTCCCTAATATATCTTGGGCCCAAGAAAGGCAAACAACTAAATAAGGAATTATTCTCAAGAATAAAATCCTCAACAATCTACATATAAATAATCACATTTATCTAATACAAAACCTAAGATCTCATACCACTCTATCATTTTCAGCAACAATGAAACAAACAGTGGAAACTATATCAGTTATTATGAATGATTGCTAAAACTGACTATTTAGTATGAAATCATTATTATGAAAAATCAGAGTTCCGACAACTACAAAATCAAATATTTGTTTCGTAGAACTCAATATGACAGTAGTACGAAATCACCCGAAGGAAACACTAAATTACATACTAGACACAAATCTAGTAAACAAGACCATGAAATGAAAACTAGGTCCACCCCTGTTGTTTTATCAAATAAAAAAGAGAGACAAAAATTTGAATTAAATACTACACAAAAAACTCAAGAAACAAAAACTTGAGTCCATACTATTTGATACTATATAATCAAATAATTTAAGACTGATTTCATACTACTGATCCTTCATTCCAAACTATCTAGATGGTTTTCCCAATTAAATCAACTAAAAATGACTCAACCATGAACTGTATCAAAATTACATATATGTTTTTAGATTACTTTTCATGCCAATCCAAAACTAATCATATAGTCGGTGTTTGGAGACTATTGAATGCTACGAAAATGGAATTGAAAGAGAATCTTACTGAGTTTATGTATGATTTCTTCATCTCCCTCAAAGTAGTATGGATATATGCTTATTAATCATAAACCTTACTACCTCCACTTATGTAGTTTGGAATCAAGGGTTGGAGAGGTCTACACAATGGTGAGGAGATTTTTCAAAAATTTTGGGCTTGAAATGTATAGTAGGTGTTTAGAAATTCTCATTATGACACTGTATTTAATCGAGATTCAGGGGACATTTTTTCTTTTCCTTTTTTGAAAATCTAATAATGGATAATATTGGGAGAGAGAGAGAGATTATGAGGAATACATGAATTGGGTAAACTAATTGTGAGGGGTAAACTAGTCTGATTGATGGAGCAATTAGAGTAAGTGGGAAGTGAAGAATTGATAGGATTATATGGGACAAAAACTTTACCTTTATTTAAATGACGTTTTAGGAACAAATCTTGTTTTACTTTCATTACTACCCTTATACCATAAATAATACACACACTCTCTCTCTTTCTCATATTTATCTCATTTATTTCGGTGATCGTTTCCACTCCCTTATAATACATAGAGTTATTTTTTCCTTCTTCCCCCCCCCCCCCCCCCCCCCCAAACGCGTATGTTTAGATTTTTGAATGGGTCAGTTGATAAGTGGAGTCGTGCTATCAACTTTAAAGTATTGTACTGTGGGGTTATAAATGTGTATTTCTTCTTTTTCTTCCGTGGTTATTTCCCTTTATTTTATGTGTCACCCTATCTGATAGGAACGATTTTAGAAACTTCTCAAAACACTTATCGAATCACAGCATGAAACCCCACCCACCCACCCACCCCAAAAAAACAACAACAAACCAATAATGATCCAAAGTAGTCTAAAAAGGAAAATCTCACGTGGCTAGCTATTTGGTTTTAATTAAAGAAGAGATTAAAAGGAGTTTTTTACTCTTTTAAAAAAGTAACAAAAAAAGAGTTCACACTCTTTGGATTTTCATGAGATACCATTATAAACACCCACTACTTTGATCAAGTGATTTGATTTTCTTGACCAAAATCTACAAATTTCACTGAGAAATTCCAAGAACAGATAGCTACAACAAATTTCACAAAATGAAAAATAAAACGTGATCATGTAATGTTCAAGAAAGATGTAACTGAAACAATATTACAACAAATCTCCAGCATGACACCTAATAACCACATGGTTAATGTAATCAACTTATTCAACTACATCACACACCACACACACGAAACTGCAATCATAATATTTATCTTATTTCATATTTTTATTTTAATTCTATCTTATTCAAATTCTGCCATGAGTATCCTCGGGAAAAAAATATAATAAATGCAATGATGAGTGTAAACCGATAGATAGAATGGCTATGAACAGATCGAGGTTCTGGTTCGCATCTTCCACTGAAATCATTCAAATTAACTTTGATTTAATATTAAGAATTTGAAGACAGGAAAAAAAACACACAAAATAAATAATACCCAACATATACAAATTAATATAGAAACACAACATAAAAAGTAAATATTTAAAATTTAAAAAACAAACTATAAAAATATTTATTAAAATGAACAAATAAAAATAATTGATAAGAGCCAACAAACTATTGACAATTGAAACCAAAACACAAATATCGAAGAGGCAATCAGTGAATTTCCATAATTGATTCAAAAAAAGAAAAGTAGGAACAAAATATGGCAAAATAATTACATGTATTTGAATGTAAACATCATTTTCTCACTAATAAAATACATAATGAGACAACCACCAATGTAGGTCAAAAGTAATAAAAATAAAAATATAGAAAATCAGAATATTGATAAAAAAAAAAAGGGGGTTGTGAGAAAGAAAAAAAGAAGATGAAGAGCTGAAAAAAGTCAATTCTACCTTCGATTTTTTATTTACTGCTTGTAATGAATTCCAAGTTCCAGCTTTGAATTTTGTCTACATGTCCACAATGAAGTTCAAGGCATAAGTTGAGGGCAAACACTTGTGTTAAACCAGATTAACGGGTCATGACCCGTTAGGCCATCTGACCGGGTACTATAATGTATTAGTTTTTGTACTGTAAAGTATTCGTTTTTCATAAATCTCTGACCCGTGTTATGATGTATTGGTTTTTGTACTGTAATATTTTTATACTATGATGTATTGTTTTTTTTTATTATAATGTATTGGTTTTTGCACTATAATGTATTGATATGAAATTTTGGCCTAACGGATGATCCGTTCGTCCGGCCTAACAAGAGTGTTGCCCTAAGTTGAGATGCCAATTCTTTTTAAAAAATCATTACCACCCGCAACAACAATGTAGGCAAATTCACACAAAAAAATTAATGCAGAAAACCCAGAAAAAAAAGTAAATCAACAGATAAAAATTAATATAACAAGATAGTATTTAAAAAAAGCAATATTTACAAATCTAAAACATAGACTGCAAATGTATAATATGAAATGAATAGATAATAATAATTGACATGAGACAACAAACTACTGACAATAAAAATCAATATATGAAAGTATTCAGATCATTTTATTCATCATTATAAGCGTATATGTAACAAATCAATTCCTAACCAAAAGTCAGGGCCAAGAACTGGACAATATGACCTATCTCAAGCTAAAATTGCTTTACTTGCCAAAAGTAGAAGAAAACGATCCCTTTGGTGTGGATAATAAATTGAGAAAGATTATGAATGCCCAGCTCAGCCAACTCAAATACATACAACCCAATAACTTGCAAAGTTACCATGAAAATGGAACATATAGGACATATGACAACAAACTGCCACGTCCTGTACTTGAGGAGTCTCAACGTGTGGTGATTGAAATGCGTCATTTTGGGCTGGCTGCATTCATAGACAGTTTCAAATCTACAAATCAACTTAAAGCGCTTTCAAGATTCCTTGTTTACAATTGGTAGTATTTGCAAAATTTTTGCTAATAAGAAAGTGAAGTTGATTGTTATTAAGAGAAATGGTGGAGAAGTTGTAAAAGTACTCATAAGCTAAGAATCACTTCTTCTTCTTCTTCTTCTTCTTCTTCTTCTTCTTCTTCTTCTTCTTCTTCTTCTTTGCATAGTTTGCAAACACTCCAATTAATTTAAAACGAATTATCAAAATATAACAACATCAGAAAAGAGGGAGAAAATTAATCACTTGGAAAAGAGTCATTGGAAAATGAGTGGTGAATGTACTCCAGTTCTTGGAACTTTTGTTATGCTAATGATTATTTTCGATCAATGGATTTTGTTTCGCAATAGATTAAAAATACAAAGATAGAGAAGCTAATAAAAATATATAAAGATAGAGAAACTAATAAAAATATATAAAATGACATTATATATGAAGATATTAATGTTATTACATTTTTGAACTTTAAAAAAGAATACGGGAGGATTTGAGCTCCCTAAGTAAACGATCAAGGGCTTCAGAATCCCTCAGTGGTACCGAGGGAATTCGGATCCCCTTAGTTGTTGACATAGGGAACTCGAATTCCATCGTTTTATTTGAATCTTTTTAAAAAATAAAATTAGCGACATTACCAATCAATTAGTATTTTTTGTGATTCTAAAACACACAAAGCAACTATATAATTTCTTTAAAAAATAACAAAATTATATTAATTACATATGTGTTTGAATTCGGTCGATCTTTTATTAAGATTAGTATAATAAGATCGATCGTATCATGCATATCATTAATTAATATTATACGATATATCGATCAATAAAAATATAGTCGATGGGAATTATATATAATTTCATGTTAATTACATTTTAAGTGTGTAAAATGACATTATACCTAACAATATTAATTTTATTACATTTTTTTATGTTTCTTAAATACTGAAGGAATTCGAATTCCCTAGGTAAACGACCGAGGGATTTCAAAATCCATCGGTGGTAGAAATGAGATCTTGAGTCAAATCTCCCTAAACCAAATGAATAACATCAAGTGAGCGGGCCCTTCCCTGTCTCCCTAATCCCCAATCTTTAACAGATCTATGATCTTATCGCCACAGTTTGGAGAAAATGGAAGTTCTATTCAATTTTTATCTAGATTAGTTGTATCATCCACACTTAATCAACATTTGAGATTATCCCCAACACTCAGCATCCAAACAAGAGGGAGTTCATGCATTTTAAGATTCCCTCGGTCGTTTACCTAGGGAAACTGAGTTCCCTCCTTTTCAAAAAAAAGAAAAAATTAATGAGGTTACCATTCAATTTGTATTTTTTGTAATACTAATACATGCAAAGAAACCATGTAATAACTTAAGAAAATAACGAGATTATATTAATTACATATGCAGTTGAATTAAACCAATCCTTTAGTAGTATAAATGTTACATGATACATCAATCAATAAAAACACAATCAATGAGGAGTATATGTTAATGTCATGTTAATTACATCTTAAGTGTCTAAAATGATATTATACCTAAAGATATAAATGTTATTACATTTTTTTAATTTTCTTTATTGAAAATACAGAGGGATTCGAATTCCCTGATGAATATACAAAGTCTATGGGGTGTTTGGAAGTTAGAAGTTGGAGGTAAAAAATGAGGTTTGAATTAAATTTAGAGAACCGGCTTGTGAAGTCCTCTAATTGAGTTGTTTGGTAAATAGGAGTTAGAATTAGATTTCTAGATCTAAAACTAATTTTAAAAAGCTCCATATATGAGGTTTTTGAGAAGAGAAGTTTAGAATGTGAGTTCAAATGACGATTTTGTCCTGAAATTGTAAAAAAATAAAAGGAATTACATTCATAAATTATTTAAAACTATATTTTGATAAAATAATATTAATAACTATCCAAATTAAATTTAAGGTCTTCTTGATTAAGCTTATTTGAAAAGTTGATACCTGGTGGCTGATAACTGATAATTGCTTGTAAAATACTGCTTAGTAAATTAGCTGATTGAAACATCATTTACAAATATATACATGATTGAGAGATATAAAAAGGAAAATATAAAAATAATAATAAATTTAGAACAATAAATAAAGACTTCCTAAAAAAATATATTAAAATTAAGAGAAAAAATATAAACAATGATACCAAAATAATTACATCTAAATAAAGAAAACTCTTATGTATAAAAATAATATTTATGTAGAACTATATAATATTATGTTAGTATATGAAAACTAATGTTTTTATAAATTTAAAATAATGAATAAAGACATCCTAAAAAAAAAAACTAACAATGATATCAAAATAATTAATTTGATAAATAAATATTTCATTATGTATAAAAATAATACTTATTTTGAACTATAAAATAATATGTTGGTATATAAAGAAATAATTTTATAAAGGAAAAGGATAAAAATGAATTTTTCTCCAATCAACTATCAACTGATTAGAAAAAGCTACGAGCTATAACTTATTTCCAAAATGGGGCTTTTTAGGCCTATTCAGCTATCATGAGCTAGTTGGAGATGTTTATCAAGTGGTATAACGAAGTTGATTGGAGGTGAATAAGCTATCAAGTCCTCCAAACATTTCAACCAAGTGCTCCCTTAATCTATTCCAAAATTTGCGAATCAATAAATTGTATATATAATAATATTGAATAATGACTAATTTTTCCCTAAATGTTATTTTAATTATTTAATATATAAGTCTATGTAATTAACAAAAGAAACACTCAATAATAAATTGTGTTAATGTCTTTTTGGTCATTTCATACAATCGAGTAGCTATCAACTCATAATTATTTACCAACACTTCCGTGGAAACAACTATTATAATTAGTTAGTCAAACTAGTTAACGCAGTAAGTTATCAACTAACAGTTAATACAATTAGTTATAAGCTATCAGTTATCCGCTAACTGTCAAACTTGGACTATATATTAATAATTTTTTTGTTAAATTCCATTCCACCCTTTGAATTCGAGTTGAATCTCAATTTACTCTTTCACACTCTCAATTAATGTCTTATTTTAGTCCTTCATTGATTTTTAAATAGTGCATTGGGATAAAGTGGGATGTAACACTATTTTCATTTAACAAAAACCAGTTATACACCAGTGTATTATATGAGATTTATTAAAAGATAAATATAAAAATATTTATAAAGATTACAGAGTTTTAAATCTAAAATAAAAGAATTCAAAAGATGTATTATTAACCCCTTTATTGTAAATTTATAATATATTTATTAATTTTTATAATTATTAAATAAATTTATATTTTAATGTTTAGATTAAATTCGTTAATAAATTTATTTACATACTTAAGAAAACTCAAAAGATGTCACGCAGTCAACCAGTGTCTAATCTCTATTAATTAATTATTATTATTATTAAATCACTTTACATTTTAATATTTAGAGTAAATTCATTAGTCATTATTAGTTACATACTTTGAAAAATTCAGTAGATGTCACATTCTCTACCCGTGTCCCATTCCACCAATGTCTTCAATATTATTAATTATTCTTATATAATTTTATATTTTTATGTATAGATTGAATTCATACTAACATTTAGTTACGCACTTAAATTATATCAAATAACTTGTAATTTAGATATTTACTATAAATACAACTTATTTGATTATTTTCATAAGAAAGTTTTTTATTGTAATTATTTCATATGTAGTTTTCTTTTAATTAAATAATTAATTTAGGTTTTCTTACTAATTATATATTACTTATTATATTTTTATATTAGGGATAATAACATGAAAACATTGAATTAAATAAAAGGAGAATATTGAATTGGATAAAACATAATAGAAAAAAACATTAAATTTGAAAATATATAATAAAAGGAAAAGATTAAATTAGGCAAGATACAATAAAAGAATTAATATTAAGTTAGATATATATCAGGCTCAGATAAAATATAAGCAACCGAAGCACAAAAATGATTTATTTGTCAAACGAAGAATGCAAAACATACACAAAGTTTAGGAGAATTTTGAATTAATATATATAGGTGATGATATTTTTTTTTATATAATATTAAATTAGGTAGATATTAGTCTCAAATAAAATATAAGCAACCGAAGCACCAGAATCTTTTATTTGTCAAACGAAGCATGCGAACCATACACAAAGTTTAGGAGAATTTTGAATTAATATATATAGGTGATGATATTTTCTTTATATATATATATATATATATATATAGGATCATGCGAGAATGGATCCTTGTGTGAGAAATGAGATAAATCATGACCACTAAATTTAATGCTTGTGATTAAAAACTCTCGGTGGCATTTCAATAATAAAAGAGATTTTGAACTAAACATATTGTGCCCTTCTCATTCTTGCCCAGATCGTATCATCCCGTTGCCTCACGAGAGAGAAAAAGAAAACCCGATCCCCATCAATTTCCCCTCACCGACTTCAATCGATTCTTGTTGTCAGATTTGTTGTTTCCCTTCTCTCTCTTCATCGATTTTCAGAAATTTGATTCGTGAATCTTCCATGGTCTAAAATCCACAAAAAGATAAGTTTCTCTTTCTTTTTTTCTCGTGAATCACAGTATATTTTTCTCGAATCACATGGATATTTATCTTGAATCAATTCGTCGTTGTGGAATTTGTATTTATTTCTATTTATTCAAGCATATACTGAGTTTTGGGTTTTAGTTTTTTGAACATTAGGGTTTTTATTTCTCGAATTTTTTTTAGGCGAATCACAATTGATATTTCTCGAATCAATTTAGTGTTGTGGATTTTGAATTTTATTCGAGTTTTCTCGATCATATGCATTATGCTTATTGGTCGTGTTTTTACAGATAGATGCCCAGTCTCATGCATTTTATATTTAATGAAGTTTGAAATTGTTGGGACGTGCTGCTGTTATTTAGTTTAGTATTTATTGCACGTAACTGGTTCAGATTGTTGTTGCATCAAAGAGTATATGAGTTTTTTGATTTAATTTTTACAAAATTTACAAAAGCAGTTGAAAGTGTATGGAAAAAGAAATGTTATGACGTTGTGAGTATATGCCTGTTTACAATCCAATTGAGGGACACGTTCAAGATTATATTCTCATTGATATGGGCATAGTGAACTGCATTGTTAAAAATTATTTACACTTGTGTATAATTAATGTCAAAGTTTAAGTTGCTATTAATTTGTCTGACTTATAATATAGCTTGTAAAATATTTTCATGTCAGGGTTTATAATAAATGTGCAAGTGGGTTACTAATGAATGTGCAAAATCATGTATATTAATGTGCTTTTTTCTTGAATTGCAGTCGGAATGGACTCGAGAAGAAGATGAAAAACTGTGACATCTCACTGAGCTTATGGAAAAAGGTGGATAAATATAGACCAAAGTTAGAGGCAAGAAGGCAAAAATGAAAGTTAAAGAGAATCATCATGAACTTGAAGAGGATCGAAGACTTGCTTAAGCGATTTGGCACTCGATTGGTGTTGTGCTTGTCTATTCTTGCCCATGTTCTGTTTGTTTATTCTGTAACTGATTTTGCTTTCTACAATTCTTAGTTTCAGTTTTTTGTATGCGACAGATTATTCCCTTGAGTTAGGTTTTTAATTTGAAAATACTTATCAATTCTAATGTTTTAGTTTGAATTAATGTAAAAATTGGTATTATAATTTGACTTAATTTGGATTTGTTGGGTTTTGTAATGATTTTATTTTCAAAATATCATTATTTCAATGTTGTTATATAATGTTGTGTTGGAATTGGCAATTAGGCGGTATGTTATCCTCTTGTACAAATTTACTGGTGAATGATTTTTAGTAGCATGGATAAGTTTTGTACTTGATTTTATGCATTCTAATCTGATGGAGAAGTTGTGTTTGCATCATTAATATTTGAATAATATTCGTGGCATAACTTTAATTTTTGAATAATATTTTTGCATCTTTAATTTTTGGTTGTGCATATCTTACTTCATAATTGTGCATAACTTAATGTATGATTGTGCACATGCCATTGACGGATATTTAGTTTTTTTGATTTTTTATTTTCAAAAGTTGCATTGCTTGTGCAAAGTTATTGTAGTATCATGCATGTCTTACTGCATGATTGTACATAGCTTAAGGCATTGTTGTGCACGTGACATTTCACAGCAGTAATCTCATGCCAGCTACCATAAATGGGCGTCGATGACTACAAGGACCGGATAAGATGATTGAAAACTAATAAAAATAGTGAAATGTGAATAACTTAAACACTCCAAGAACTAGATACAACAATCACAGTAAGTATAAAAACATAGATCTATAAAAATCATATGACAAAAGACCATTCGCCTTTTCAAACAACACTCCCTCAAATTATGAAACTGATTGATAAATTAAGAAAAATAAAATTAAGGGGTTGATCTTGATGAATTGGTCCCTTTTTTGTCCACCTGCAAATTATAATGTGCAAATAAGTGATTATTACAATCATAATTGATACCAAATAAATCATAAATAATATTATAACATTATGACAAAAAAGATTCCAGTAGTGACAATTGTGCATTTTGTCATGGACTATTGTGCATTATCAGTGTCACAATTGTGTATATATCAATGCACAATTGTGCACACACCACATTACACCTACATTAACTGAAATGATATCAAATGATAGCTCACATAGGACTGTTAAACTACATTGCACACATTGTGCACAATTTAATGCATTATTGTGCACATATTGAAACATAAATGTGCCAGAACCACAGTAGATACTTCCAAATAATTAAACCATCACCCGATGTTATTTTTTTGCTACGACAAACATCAAAACCAACCACCGATACATAAGACTTGTAAAAATAGTATATCGTTATCCAAGCTTTTGAGTTTCTGACTAATACAAGGTTTAATGGCATCTTCACATATCAGAACCCTATATTTTGTAGAGATAGGTGCCATCACCATAGTTTGTTGAATAGACTCGTAATCGTCGGAAGAACATTCAACATCATCTGCGAAATATCCCATTGAATCAGTGCACAAAACAGTACACGCCACAGATAACACGACAGAACACTACTGCATGATCGTGCACAAGTGAACACATTACTGTGCACATACTGATACTTGTGCACATATCACATCACACTTGCATCAGACGACAACGACATCAGACGACAACGACATCAGACAACAACACGCACATGACTTTTTAATCACAACATGTGCAATTATCATTGCTACTGCATGATCGTGCACAAGTGAACACATTGTTGTGCACATACTAACACTTACTTGTTGTTCACATTGTCGTGTTGGTCGCTGCCAGAATGTTTGGCCATTTTCGAAGCTTGCTCTTGGCACCGATTTTGGAACGGCTTGGCTTGAACTTTGGTCCTCAATGCCTTCACCTATGAAAATAGGATTTTAAACATAAAAACTTAAGAATCACCAAACCTCAAATTAATTGAACTCATTTAAATAAATTAAGTATAAATTAAAAAGAAACACGAAGAATGATAAAATGAGAAAACAAACGAATAACCTAACAAAACTTGACTCAAAACTACTAAAAACAACATAAAACTCTAATTAAAAATACGACAAAAATACCACAATTACATGCAAAACAAAAGGCGAACACATTAATGTGCACAAACTGACACTTACTTGTGCACAAATACATCACACTTGCATCATACGATAACGCGCGCAAAGTTTTTTTAATCATAACACGTACAGAACTTTACTTGACTAACTCAAAATCCAAACTCAAAAATCTTAAAATTAGACGAACTCCCCTAATTGAAATAAAATATTACATGATTCGTTCAAAATCGAAACCATCAGGGCGAAACCAAAATTAAAATTCGTAGAACCAAGGAAGAAATCGAACGATTAAGGGACAAAAATCGAACAGGAACTGCCTCCAAAATCGAATAGGATTCTCCTTAAATTCGAACAAGTTTCTACGATCTACTCCGGCCAACCCTAAATTAGAACACGATTATCACGCCAATCTCTCCTACTCCGGCACAATCATAAATTCAAACATGATTGATTTTTCGATAAGCTTTTTCCTTAAAAAGTAATATGGATAAATTAGATGATAATTGAGCAGGAGATGGAAATATTTTTTGATGAATCGAGAAAGAGACAAAAATTTTTGATTAATTGAGCTGCAGGAGACGGAAATTTTTTATGAAAGATTTTGGGGGTAAAAGCTTCCCCACTTTTCTTGCGCTTTAAGTTCTTAATTTTTTTGATTAAATTAGATCCATTAGATTAGATTAGATATAATGGTTAGAATTTATTCTTATTTCTCACCGGAACCCAACCCTATATATATATATATATATATATATATATATATATATATATATATATATATATCATTGTTCTAAAAATCGGCCTAGGCGGTCGCCTAGGCGCTCAGCGCCCTCGAACCGCCCACGATTTTTGAAAATCGGGCAGAAAAATCGTCGGAGGAATTCGGCGCCACCTAGGCGCCACGCAATCCAATTTATTTATTTTTTATCCAAAACGACGTCGTTTTGGTTTTAAATCTTTTTAAAGCCAATTCAATTGTTACGGGGCAAGAATTGGGACAGAACAGAACAGAAACTGACTGAGAACTCTTGCCCTTATTTAGTATTTTTGATTTTGTAATGTGTGTTATGGATTTATGTTGTTTTGAACTTTGAATTGAACAATAGTTTTGAACTTGTGATCATTACTTTTAGTTTTGGATTGTCATATACTTTATTGTGTAGCAGGTAGTATGTTGAACTATTAAATGTTGGATGTAATGTTGTAAATCAGGGTATTTATTCTCAAATTCTAGGCCCCGCCTAGGCGCCCTAGGTGCTAGGCGCTGGTCTGGCGCCTAGCGGCCGCCTAGCGATTTTTAGAACACTGATATATATATATATATATATCCTATATATTAATGCAAAATCATCCTATCCTATGTGTCTGCTTCCCATGCTTCGTTAGCTTTGAAAAAAAATCTGGTGCTTCTGTGTCATCCGAGCCTAATATTAACCTAATTTAGTTTTTTTTTCCTTTTTATATATTTACCTACTTTAATACTTTCCTAATATTATATTTTGCCTAATTCAATAATTTTCTTTTATTACATCTTACCTACTATAATACTTTTCCTAATATTATATTTTGCCTAATTCAATAATTTTCTTTTATTACATCTTACCTACTATAATACTTTCTTTAACATATTTTATCCAATCCAATATCTTACTTTTATTCTTCTAATATAAAAATATAAAATATTTATATCTAATTAGAAAAAATATATATATGTTGAATTAATTTTTATTTACAATAAAAATTGAAATAATTTTACTATACTTCTAAATATAAGAAAAATATGAGTTATATAAAGTTATTACAAAAGGTAAATAAATATAAAAATATAAACTTAAAAGTTCTTTTTAATCTAATCCCAATATAATAAATTAAATATTAAAAATATATATGAAAAACTATTGTTACACCAAATAAAAAACAAAAACAAAGTGAAACAAAAAAGATAACGTAATACTATTACTAATACTAATAATAAATTATTATGCCTATAAAAATAAATATTAAATATATTCTATATATTGTTAACTAATTCAAATATAATACATTGATACATATATATTATATATATGCACGAACAAATCGGTATCTTACGCAGAAAAAAAAATTAAAATAATATTACATATACTACAAGTTAGATGCACGATATTTTTTCAATAGAATTATCAGTGTCTTATAAATTTAATATTTTATATCACATATTCACATGTAACACGCGGGTGTTGTATATTATAGAATTATCAGTGTCTTATAAATTTAATATTTTATATCACATATTCACATGTAACACGCGGGTGTTGTATATTTTACATTTATATTCTAAATCTTTTTATCTAATTTAAATATAATGCATTGATACATATATATTATATATTTGCACGAACAAATTAGTATCTCA
>BMAC01000670.1:558490-600514 GCA_014905375.1 Phtheirospermum japonicum
TTTTGCTAATGAACAAGTTTTGAAAAAATGAGTGATGTATTTTTGAGATATGAATGTATGTAGTGCTCCTAGTACTTTAGAATGCACTAGCTGTAGTTTAACAATATTAGTTCGATATTATACTTTGGATCAAAATTCTATCTCATTTTATGTTTCACTCAAAATGAAAGATGTCCATGTTAATTTCTTATAATATGGACCATTATATCACGAAGACCAAAGGACCCATGCCAATCGTATCAAAACTTGAATGAGTCAGTGTCCAAAAGTTCTTTGTTGGTCATATATTATGATTCAATAATCAAAAAGTAGTAAAGTAAAATTACTAGATTGACTCTAAAACGTGCTTTCTTCCACATAAATTAAAAGTGTAGTTCTATTCTCATAATGTACTTCTTAATGATAATCATCAACATGAACATCATCAAACTGAACAAGGTTCGTTCGCTCTTGGTCCATAATGAGCTTTTATGACTTTAATCAATGTGCCACTAGGCATCAAGACATTGTCACATATAAATATCAATTAAGGGAGTAATTGTCTATTCATCGAAAATTTCTCACATTCTTGAGAGATATTTAAATGAAATACTTATCATTATAATATATTATATTATTTACTAGATATGTTACATTATATCTAATAACTTGATCATGAGCCTTGTATGTGAATGTGTGGTAAATAAACTCAATTACATTCAATGCTTTAGAATGAAATCCAAATTTTACCAATAAGCCCAATAAAATAATAATTAAATTAAATTAGACCACATCACATAAATCTAACTCAAAATAAACTTTAAGACAAATACAATAGTCTAATATGAATGATTGATCATACTTTCACAAGTTCTTTGTAAAGTAAGAAACAAACAAATTTCATCAATCAAAATAGAGGATATCCATTGAGTAATCAAGGTTATTGGAGGGACCTCCATGACTTCTACCATGACCAATAAATATCACGAATTTTTACATATCTTACCTCGTGGCTCATTCTTCCCACATAGGTAGGGATCAAAATATCTATTCCCCTTTACTTTGAGGTTATTTCCACTATTCATATCGATCCTAGTTAGCCTCAAGAAATTTCTTTATTCGGAGGTCTAACATTGGTATTATGAAGAATAATGCCATGTCTCTCAATGACTTATTATTATAATTAATATTATACATGTGCATTTGTATGTTTGCTCAAGTGGAAAAAAAATAGAGTGAGATCGTATCTCTCAATACTTATTGTCATTTAAAGTGACTTTCTTTTTCACATATGATAAGACATGTTTTTAGTCGCAACATATTAAAGTCATTGACCCTTTTTAGCAAGCAAACAAATTTCATTTCACTAAATTCTTAGACTTGGAAGTAGTGTTTCACAAGATTCTCAAAATTCATTTAGAGTACATCCCAAAGTTTATTGAGATATTTCGAGACTACATGTGTTTCCAATATAAGACTTGGGGTCAATATGAATTCTCAAGTTCATTAGAGAATTGACTTTGACTAAGTTTGACGATTCTTTGTCATGTTTGACGATTCTTTGTCAATTAGAGGTTTGGATAATATTAATGTGGAATTATAGTTCTTTTAGTTTCCACATCAAACCAATGATGGTAGTACTCAATTTCTTTTGAGTATATTAATTTGTATTTAGATTGAGTTAGTTTAATCAATTTCTCTAGATAATGAATTTGAAGTATGTCATAATCTTTCTTTGATATCATGTGAATATACTTTATCACAAGACTTATTTATACAATTTTGTATCGTTCATGAACTTTCATTATCATGAAAATATGCAAATGTACAATCAATGATACATATTGAAAGTTGCTTATAAATTATCTTGAATAGAATCACAACATACATGAATCTATCAATTCATCGAAATGATCAACAAACATGAATCTATCAATTCATCGAAATGACCAACAAACATGAATCTATCAATTCATCGAAACTCATGATCAACATATATGAAATCAATCAATACATCGAAATTCATTATGAACTAAAAATATTGGCAAAATCATGATCAATCTCTCATCTAATCATGTAAATAGCTTTATTTATGATTTCTAAATTAAAGATCATATAAGATCATGAATACTAATATATTATGTACTCTATGAATATTATTAAAGTATTGTAAAATTTCATATTTGACAATATATTACATGCATATAATCATACGTGGCACATATGCATATACATGCTTTGCAAAATAATACAAACCATGACATATATTCATATTGCCAAATATTTATTAGCTGTATTTAATAAATAGTAAATAATAGGGTAATTCGAATTACCTTGAAGGAAAGTCACGATTCTTTCCTAAATTTATTTATCAATAGGCTTGTCTGATTTCTGATGACAGAGACCTTAAAACCCGATCTCCACCGTTCCAATTCAGCCTATACGTGTTTTGAATAACATATCCAAAATCCAACTTCATCCAACGGTTAGATTGTGCGTAATTGAATTTCTAAAATAAGTTGTGCAGATAGTTTCGAGAAACAGGATCAGCTCTGTTCCAAATTCATTATCGGATTCTTCGGGCTTATTATTCAAATCTCCACCGTTCATATTGAACATGTATATGTTTGAAATAACATATCCAAAATATGGCTTGATCCAACAGTTAGATTGTGAGAAATCTTGCTTTGAAAAACTCTGCACAGAAAATTGCGAAAGCAGAATTTGCTATGTTTGAGAAATTATATAAATTTTCTCGTATCTACGAATCCAATCTCCACCGTTCAGAATGTAATTCGAAAGGTCTGGAAGGTTCAATACAAATTTGAGATCGATCCAACGGTTGAAACTCGATAAAACTATTTCTCAAACATACAACGCAGTTGGGTTTTTGACCTACGAAAATTGGGTGTAAAAGTATAAGGAGAAGACATAAAAGAGAGACGAAAGAAGACAGTAAAAATTAGGGTTCTCTTATTCATAAAAGATTCATTTATATAGGGTATCAAAGTACATGTTTTCATAATACATAAAGATAACAAATACCTAAACTATCCTTCATCAGTTACTTATCGACGAAAACACACTAATTGTGTTTTTCCTTCAATACGATCTACCTTTTTTGTTTTCTCTTTTTTATTGGATACCTTTATATTTTCTCCCTATTAATCCCCTCTTCTTGTAAAGCATAATGGAGTCACCAGGTATATTTTTCTTTCTCTCTCTCTTTCTATTATTTCTTTTTTGCGGCAAATTTTTTTTTTAATTTGAGTTAATTTGTGTTCATTTATATAGGGTATCAAAGTACATGCTAGTGTTTTTTTGGAATATTTATGGGGCAACATCTTTTTTTTTTTTTTTTCAAGAGGTGTCATTAAGAAAATCACGATCTACTTTTTTTTTTAGATTGGATATGGATTGACTGGTTTTTCATTTTAAATTACATATGGTGTTTCAAAAATGAATTGTCTATATTGATTTGTTTTGGATTCTGATCTTGACAATTTGTAGAACTGCGATGTTTATTTGGGCATGTAGTTTAGCCATTAATATACTAATCCTGTGGAACTACGATGCTATTTTTATTTTGATTTAGTGCTTGTATAAATATAATACGGTCTTTTTGTGTTCATTCTTGGTGCTTTGTACATTGAAATATTCATAAGGGATAATTTTTTTTTACCCCCCAATGTATGCAATTTTTTTCACTTTACCCCCCAAAGTATTTTTTGTTCCACTTTGCCCCCTAATGTACAATAATTTTCGACGTTACCCCCCAAACTTTATTTCCGGTGGAATATTCCTTCTAAATTCCATCGGCGGGCAGTTGGGGGGCAAAATGAAAGAATCTTACAGTTTGGGGGGTAAAGTGCAAAAAATCTTATAGTTTGGGGGGCAAATTAAAATAATATAAATATTAAATTATTATTTTAAAATTATATATTTGAAAAAGATATATAGTTTTTATCTTATACTCACACACACAAAGTTGTCAATACAATTCCAAATTAAAAAAAAACCCATAAATTTCCAATCAATATTTATAATTTTCTAAATATAAATATTGTCAATACATCTTTAATATTATTAATTATTAAACACATGACTAAGTATTATGTTAATTATTATAATACAAAAAATAAAATTATCATTCAATATTATTATTTGTATAAAAAGTGTGATTAAATAATATATTAATTATGAGTACTAATTATTATATAAGATTATAATTATCGAATAATTAATATAATTAAAATCTTATAATATCAAGATTTTAATTATATTAATCATTCGGTAATTATAATCTTATATAATAATGTAGTCATGATTAATATAGTATTTAATCACATATTTTATACAAATAATAATATTGAATGATAATTTTATTTTTCGTATCATAATATTATAATGAATATACGAAATACACCTTTATTTTATTTTGTTCAATCATAATACATAATAATATATTATTATGTTACTTAGCCTAATAATTTGCATAATACTTAGTCATGTGTTTCATATTTAATAATATAAAAGATGTATTGACAATATTTATATTTAGAAAATTATAAATATTAATTGAAAATTTATGATTTTTTTTTTAAATTGGAATTATATTGACAACTTTGTGCGTGTGTGAGTATAAGATAAAAATTATATATATTTTTCAAATATAATTTTTTAAACAAAAATTTAATATTAATATTATTTTAATTTGCCCCCCAAACTATAAGATTCTTTCACTTTGCCCCCCAACTGCCCGCCGATTGAATCTAGAAGGAATATTCTGTCAGAAATAAAGTTTGGGGGGCAACGTCGAAAATTATTGTACATCAGGGGAAAAAGTGGAACAAAAAATATTTTGGGGGGTAAAATGAAAAAAACTGCATACATTAGGGGGGAAAAAAAGTATCCCTATTCATAATTGTATTTTCTTAATTGCATTATAATACGCATAATATGATTTTGGTTTCATTCACTGGGAAGGATAACTACGGAAAATGTGTCTTCTTTTGGAATTGGATTAGTGTGTAATGAAGATGTGGGAGTATACGCTTTAATGTTTGATCAGATAAATAGTGGAATAGATTACATCTAACAAAAACACTATTCATTACCTTAAAATACATAACCCCTATTTACACAAAAGCACCTCCAATATGTTTTTAATTTATATTTAATCAACTTCAAAAAAAAAAAAAACCAAAAAAAAAAACAATACTAATGGGCACAACCTAGTTAAAAATCAAGGAAGTATTTTTTAAAATAATTATGCACTAATATTATATTACATAGAACTAATTATATATTCAGGAAGCATTATGTCCAAAATTAGCAATTTACATAAGACAATAATACAAGTTCTCATATAAGAATAATTTAAGATCAAAACACTTCAAATGGGGTTTACGAAAGCATTGTTGATCACACTAACAAGTATCATCATAACCATACAAAAGCATTGCTAATATTTTTCAATTTTTATTTAATGAACTTCAAATATAATACTAAAGATCCTGTTGGGGATGCTCGTCGCCCGGTACCCGCTGTTCGGTCGCAACGGAAGTGTCGTTTCGTTTCGTTTGTCGTCAAAGGGACCGGACAGTGATTAAATCTGTCCGTACTTAGCCCGCTCTTCCAGCAACTTTGATCCTCCAAGCTCGGAAGATCCAAAGATGCTCTGTCCAGTCCGGCCCGGCCCGGAACCGCCTCCTTCTTCACTTTGACAGCAAGTTTGCAGGCCCGTTTGTTACCTGGCAACAGCCCGTTTCACTGGGTTCCTGCAATTCGAAAGCCAGACAACAAATTACAAGCAGGACTATACGATTAATTGAATAATTAGAACGATTACCGCCTTTTGTGTGTCAATGGTCCGAGAACAGCTAGAGCACGTATCCGTCCGTCCACCGCACCAGTGGATTCGAGATCCTTACGTAGGGTCTCGCTCTGGTATATTGGCTGTTACCTCTATGTTTATTTATCTCTTAGTTTTAAATGCCGCTTGTAGCGGTTTGTCAGCTGTTGGGATAGATCTAGGGTTATTTGTTAATTCTTGTGATCTGCTCGTTTTTGGGTATTTATAGGTATTTAATACTTTATTACTGACTGCAATCTATTTGTTAGTTACGTTACTATTTGTTAGTATTATCAAGTGTTCACTGCTTCCGCTAAATTTTGATAAAACGTGTGTTAGTAGTACTCGTATTTGTGTGATACTTTTTCAGTGTGAACCTTGTTGCTTTGTGTGCTATTTTTCAAAAACTTTGGTGGTTTTAAAAATGAGTTCATTTTCAGCTTTTAATCTGGCCCCATTTAATGGAAAATCCGACTTCTCAATTTGGCAACAAAAAATGAAAGGCATTTTAATTCAACAAAAAGTTTTCAAAGCAATAGACCTTTCATATGCTGTTAACTTATCGGCCGAGAAAAAATCTGAAATGGATGAGATTGCGTATTCGTCAATTATTCTGAATCTGTCTGACTCTGTGTTAAGAAAAGCTGGTAAACTTAAATCTGCAAAAGCACTTTGGGAAAAATTGGAGGAACTTTATACCGAAACCTCCTTGCCTAATAAATTGTTTTTTGCTTGAAATTTTTTTCCGATTTAAGCTCGATTTGTCCAAAGATATAGATGATAATATGGACCTTTTTACTAAACTTGTTCAGGATATTAAACAAACTGGTGATAAAAATATTGACGACTACACCTCTATTGTTCTTTTAAATGCCATACCTGATTCATATGGTGATGTTAAATCTGCTATTAAGTATGGTAGGGATCAGGTTAATCTTGAAACTGTTGTAAATGGTTTGAAAAGTAAAGAGTTGGATTTGAAAAACGATAAAAGGAATATTAGTTCCGGTGAGGTTAATTTTATTAGAGGAAGGTCTCAAAATCGTTTTAAAAAACCTTCCGCTAATCAAAATAACCAAAATTCCGGTAAAAAGAAAGGCAAAGGAAAAAGTAGGTCTAAGTCCCGACCGAAAAACTGAAAGTGCTATAATTGTGGTGAACCTGGTCATTACATGTATGATTGCACTAAACCAAATAAAAATCAGCAAGTTGATCATGCTAATATGGCGTCCGATTGTGATAAAATGGGTGATGTTTATATGGTGACTGAGAGTTGTGATATGCATGCTAATGTAAACTCTATGTATTCTGATCTACGTGAAAATGAATGGCTTGTTGATTCTGCATGCACTTTTCATATGTCTCCTTATAAAAATTTATTTTCGAACTATAAACAAGCGATGCATGGTCATGTTTCTATGGCAAATGAGAAATTATGTGAAGTAGCTGGTCTTTGTGATATTTGTCTTACGTTTGATTCTGGCTATATGTTAACTTTGAGAAACGTGAGACATGTTCCTGATTTATGCCATAATTTGATCTCATGTGCTGCTTTGGAAGATGATGGTTTAGAGGGTAGATGGGGTAATGGTGTTATGAAAATTTTTAAAGGGTCCTTGATGGTTTTTAAAGCTTTAAAAATGAAAAACTTGTATGTTTGCTCTGTTGAATCTTGTTTGCAAAATTCTGTAAATGTTGTCGTTGATGACAAAACCGATTTGTGGCACAAACGTTTAGGTCACATGAGTTCTAAGGGTCTTGAAATTTTGCATAAAGATGGACGTTTTGGTAATGACAAATTGGCTTGCATGCCATTTTGTGATTCTTGTGTACTTGGCAAACAATCTAGAGTGAAATTCCCAATTTCCCCTTCACCCAAACTATCTGCTACTTCTGAAGTTCTTGAATATTTGCATGCTGACGTTTGGGGTCCTTCTAGTGAGCCAACTCATGGTGGGAATCGTTATTTCTTATATGTTATTGATGATTTTTCAAGAAAAGTTTGGGTGTTTTTATTGAAAAACAAGTCTGATGTTTTTGAGAAGTTTAAAAACTAGAAATTGTTGATTGAAAATCAGACGGGTAAGAAAATTAGAATTTTGAGAACCGATAATGGTCTCGAGTTTTGCAACCAATTGTTTGATAATTTATGTGCTGATTCTGGTATTAAAAGACATAGAACTGTCCCATATACGCCTCAGCAAAATGGTGTCGCTGAGCGTATGAATAGAACTTTACTTGAAAAGGTGAGGTGTATGCTTGCATGTTCTGGGCTTTCAAAAAAGTTTTGGGGGGAGGCTGTCATAACTGCTGCTTATTTGATCAATAGATCACCTTCTGTACCTTTACGTGGTAAATGTCCAGAATTTGTGTGGACTGGTATGAAAATTGATTTTTCGAATTTGAAAGCATTTGGTTGCTCTGCTTTTGTGCATCGAAAAAATGACAAACTTGAACCTAGATCAATGAAATGTGTTTTCCTTGGCTATCCTGATGGGGTTAAAGGTTATCGTTTATGGATAAGGGGGGAAACTGGCTTTAAAGTGTTGATTAGTAGGGATGTTATTTTCAATGAGTCTGAATTTCCATGTTTGTCTTCCCCGTTACCTTGTTCTGATTTTGCTGATTCTGCCTCTGCTCCAAACAAGGTGGAGCAATTGCCTGGTTTAAGTGACGATTTTGAGAATGTGCCTAATATGCCTGATGTGTCTGAAAATGTGCCTAATGATCATGTTGATGCTGATGTGCGTGAGGTTGTTGTTGAAAATTTACCTGAGAATGATCATGATGATTTAAGTGATTATCAATTYGCTAGGGACAGACCTAGAAGGGATAATATTAGGAAACCGCAACGTCTAGATAATTTTCATATGACTTCTCATGCATTTAGTGTGTTTGAGTCGATTGATAATTGTGAACCTAAGTCGTATGAAGAAGCTTTGAAATTTGAAAATTCTGTGAAATGGTTAAATGCAATGAATGAAGAAATGACCTCTTTGCACATTAACAATACTTGGATTCTTGTTCCTAAACCTGCAAATTGTTCTATTATTGACTGTAAATGGTTGTTCAAGGTCAAGAATGAAAATGATTCTGTCAGATTTAAAGCTCGCTTAGTTGCGAAAGGTTTTACTCAAAGGGAAGGAATAGACTATACCGAAATTTTCTCTCAGGTCGTAAAATTCACTACTGTAAGGATTATGCTTGCTCTTGTTGCTCAGTTTGATTAGGAGTTGAAACAATTAGATGTCAAAACTGCTTTTTTACATGGTGAACTTGATGAAAAAATTTGTATGAGGCAACCTGATGGTTTTGTTGATGTTAAGTACCCTGACCATGTTTGTTTGCTTAAAAAATCTTTGTATGGGTTGAAGCAATCTCCTAGGCAGTGGAACAAAAAATTTGATGAATGCATGCTCTCTTTGGATTTTACGAGAAGTAATTATGATCGTTGCTTGTATTTCAAATGTAATGTTGATGTTCCTATTTTTCTGCTCATATATGTTGATGATATGTTGTTGGCAAGTCCTTGCATAAAGTCTATTGAGCGTGTGAAGAATTGCTTAAGTGCTAATTTCGATATGAAATATCTAGGAGATGCTAAACGTATTCTTGGCATGGATATTCATAGAGATAGAAAAAGCTCCACTATTGTTTTAAATCAGGATACTTATGTACAAAAATTTTTGACTAGATTTTTTATGTTGAATGTTGAACCGGTTACTGTGCCTTTAGATAGTAAACTCATTCTTAGTAAAGAGCAGTCTCCAAAAACTGATAATGATGTGAAACGCATGAAGAATGTACCTTATTCTAATGCGATTGGTTCTGTCATGTACTTGATGGTTAGCACGAGGCTTGATATTGCATATTCTGTGAGTTGTTTGAGTCGGTATATGTCTAATCCTGGTTTGTATCATTGGCAAGCTGTCAAATGGCTTTTGAGATATTTGAATGGGTCTGCGAATTATGGGTTAAAAATTTCAAAGCATGAAGAAGGTGTTAAATTAGTTGGTTATGTGGATTCAAATTATGCGAATAATAAGGACAATAGAAAATCTACAACTTCTTATGTGTTTACATTATGTGGTGCTTGTATCAGCTGGAAATCTCAATTACAACACATTGTTGCACTTTCAACTACTGAAGCTGAGTATGTGGCTATTACTGATGCGTTTAAAGAAGCTATTTAGTTGAAAGGTCTAATTTCAGAAATTAGTTTTTTGAAAGATGAAGTCGTAGTATTTTCTGATAGTCAGTCTGCTATTCAATTGTGCAAGAATCCTATTTTTCATGATAGAACTAAACACATGGATGTTAGATTACACTTCATTCGAGATGTAGTTGCTAAAGGTTTAATTCTCCTTGAAAAAARCCCGTCTCATTGTAATCCGGCTGATATGGGAACTAAGTGTTTACCTGTTGAGAATCTTCAATCATGTTTGGAAATTTTAAACTTTGATACCTGTGATTGATATAATAAAATATTATTATSTGTACTTGTTTCATACTAACCTTGTGTTTGAGTGTGCAGGTACCCGACGGCGACCCTTGGCGATGATGACTCCTATTCAGATCCCGAGTCTAATTTGAACCAGCATTTGGACCAAGGTGGAGATTGGTTCAGCCTCTTTACCAGAGCGGGATCCCACGTAGGGACCCCAATCAACGGGCTTAGATTTTTCAACGTTATTCCAGAGGCCCGCGCGGCACCTCTCCCGAGAGGCTCAGCCTTTCATCCGGGACAATGTACTGGTTTCGCCCTGCCTTGGGCTCCTCAGGGGAACGTCTCCATTTCCCGACCAGGTTTGGGTAGGGTTGGCCTAGTCCCCTCTTCACCGTCAATTTCATGAATAGCGACAAGCTCCCCGCATTTAACCGGGTTGGCATGCCTGAACTCGGAAGGGGACATGAGCGTAACTCCACTGTAACCATTTGGAGCCGACCATGCCTCGATCCACCAGCAATTGTCCGACTAACGTTGCCTCTGTCACGCGGGGTGTGACAATCTCCCCCACCCAAAATGGTGTACGCCCTCGTACACAGCCACTCGCCCGAACGGTCCGACTCGCGCGACCCCTTGTCGCATCGGCGTGCCCCTTGCACCGGTGCCCCTTGCACCATAACCCACTCGGAGGCCAGTAGGAGGGCTCCCAAGGACCGCCTGACAAGCTCGCCCCTTGTCAAACTCGACACATCATGATGTGAGGGTCCCTCGCCAGCTCGACACCATCTCCACTCGTGTGAGCACAGGACGATACGAGAAAGTCAGCACGGCTCTGATACCATCTGTTAGGTATCCGTCCGTCGGAATTCCACTTGTTGTCGAGCCATTACGGGACACGAACCGCATACACAGTAATTTATTGGCCTATCTTTCAGAAGCCCTCCCAGCACCACTTTGTGGATTAAGACCAAAGGCCAGCAATTAGTTATTCACCTCTGCAATCTTTATCAAGCTACAATAGTAATCATTAATTAACCAATACTTAATTAATGAAAGGGAAGATTGGGGAATTAAAGAAAAGATTAGAGTTAAGAAATTGAAACCAATTACACCCTTTGTAGATTGGCRCAGTCTCCAATTTRAGTCCTAATCGAGTCACCAGCGAACGCAACCCGTCTCCGACGAACACAAGGTTGGCCACCCCAAAACCTAGCCRACGAACCAGATTCCCCACRGATACCGAYACTCAAATTATTGATCGAAACTTGATACTTTTCCAGAATAAGATAAATCGTAATTTTCTCTGTATTTTGAAAGATGTGGGTTTTGCCCCTTTTATAAAAGAAGAAAGGGATTAGATTTGTTCTTCAAAATCGYCTTTCTGTTCTTGAAAAAATGAGGAATCCCCAARTGCCCGATTATGTTGGTGGGGATGATATCAAGAGGGTTATCAAATTGTGGGCTTGGATAGTGGGCCTAGACAATTGTAGGATTGGGRCCATCATTTCATTTGGGCCAACCACTAACAGATCCATCTTAGTTAAACCAAAATAAAGTGATTTTCTTTTAATAAAAATACACTGTCATTTATAATACACATCACTAATTTGTCTGTGGGGAGCAGTATGCTCAAAATTATGCTAACAACTGAATAAGATATTTCAAATAATAATTTAAGAGATAATAAATAAAATAAAGTTCAACATCTTAACTTATGGAATTAAGTAATTCTCATTACTATATCTGCCAAAAGCATCCTAAAACACATTCAAAAGCACAAGACGCATCATAATCCATTTGGGCAGTAGGTTCTAATTTCATCAACACTATTTTCATCAGTAGGTTCTGAGTTTTGATTGTTATCGTTAGGTACACCGTGCACATCATAATACATTTGGGCAGCATCACCCTTAGGGTAGACAACTTTGGCCCGGCCTGACCTGGCCCGTGCCATCTGAGGCACCCCGCGGCGGGATGGGTCCGGGTACCACTTCTGCCCCGCGGGTACCTGCCCCGTACAATATTTTTATTTTATTTTTATATTTTATATGTTATATATAATTTATATAATTATTTATATTTTTATACACTTAATATTATATTTTACATTTATACATTATTAATGATATTTTTTTTATAAATAATATACATTAATAAAATAAAATAAAATGATAAATAAACTAATAAATGTATAATAAATTTATTTTATTTTTGGTTTATTGTTGTTTTTATTAAATTTGTAGTCTTATGTTTAATTTTTATAGTAATATATTTGATTTTTTGTATTAATAATATTTAATATTTTATAATTAATATAAAAGCTATTTAGGTGGGTCGTCCCGCCCCCCGCGACCTGTAACGGGTCACCCCGACCTAGACCGTGAGGTTGACGGGGCGGGTCCAGACCTCTAGTACCGCCCCGCTCCGCCCAATTACCATCCCTACTCATCCTCTTATTTGTTGTTTATTCAGTTAGGTACATCTGGTCCGATGTTTTGTTGTTGTCATTTGGCCATAGGTACACCACTATGCACTCTGGTAGCATATGGACAAAGTCAATGTTGTGATCATGTATGATTACATTTGTTGGAGGTAAAATATTAAATCCCTCGACCCGATCAACTTTGCGCTTCCTCGAATTTGGTTACTTATCTGCATTTCAAATATTTTTAGATTGTTTATATAAATTTTATGTTTTTATTTTTACTTTACAAGATGATAAGAATAAAAGAAATAGCATTGGTTATTATATAATACTTCATTTTCGGGAAACTACAAAGCATTGCTTAATAAAATTAAAATCACCATTGCAATAATATGCAAGCACTTGTATTATTTTTCAAAATTATTTTGCGCATGCTAACAATGAGGTAATTGTATATTGAATAATACTAAGGTGGTTGGTGTAAAGCACAATTAAATTATACAGAAGCACTTACATTTTCTTCTTTTATCTTATACTCATTTTTACCAACAAATTATCTTTTCATAGAAACACTAAACATCATTCAAAGCACTATAATATTTTATTAGAAGCACCACAATATTTTCAAAGCACTGCAACACTTATACAGAAGCACTCTCATTTAGAAACACATAAACTCACAAAATATAAACATATGCATATATATTATATTTTTATTCAAAAGAAAGCACTTGTACAAGCGTACAAAAGCACCTATATTTAGAAGAAGCATATTTTTTTTAAATTTAAGATATAAATATCTACACCAACATTATATTTGTATACGGAGGAAATTACTTCTACAAGTTTACCCACCTTCATTTAGAAACAAAATACAATATTTTGTACTTGAATCGAACTTTTTACACCTACTTTTTATTTAAGAATAAAAAGCTCATCCCCAAGAGAACGGAACAGCTGTAGGTGGTAAGTTTGACTCGAGTCGAATCACAAGAAAGACTAATCGGAAGTCATTCCGGTGTTTGATTTTACGAACATAGAAACGAAAGAAATGACTAAACAAAACACGCGATCAAATATGGTTTAGGGAGTTCTAACATCTACGACAATTAAATAAAATCAAAGCTTTGAAACGATTAAGAAAACGAGGGTTCTAGTGCGCCAGAATCATCTCCACGATCAGGGTTGTCAATCCCGATGGCTCCAAATGGCCCTAGGCACACTAGACCGATAAATTTAGTCGAAAAACATTAACATGATCAACAACATAATATCAACGAAAGTATGAACATAATCGATATTAAAAATGAGAACTAATCTAACGAGAAATAATAACTAAACTACTAAAGCAAATAAACATAAATTAAAAACGAGAAGAACAAATGAAACTAAATTAACAAAACCAAAGTACAACATCAACATCCAACAATAACCAAAGCTAAATACACAAAGCAAATAACAAAGTTCAGAAATACTTATGACGTAAAGAAATCAGTAGCAATCCAACGAACTTCTGCGTCGATAAACGATCTTCAACGTCAGACCGAATAGAAACGAAGAAACGACGAACTATTAAACACGAATTATGCAGGTGATCGGAAGGGGGCAAGAACCGAGGGATCTCTGCAATATTTCGAACCTTCCCCCAAGTCCCAGCACTCTCAAAATGAAAAAAACACCGGGTTTTTATAGTTTTTCCCGAGAATAACCGCCAAAACCGTCGTTGCATCGACCGACGCGTGCGGATCGTCGATCGATGCTGGCTGAGGCGTGCGCGTCGGCTAGGCATGGCATTGCGCTTTGGCAGGGCGTTGTGTCAACCGATGCGTGCATGGATCGACGCGACTGCAAGTTGCGTCGACCTGGGCGTCATCCGACGCGGGCGTGGTCGATGCTACTGCAAGCTTTTCCTCGGCCAGGGCGTCGACCAGGCGTCGGCCGACGCGGGCGGCCTAGGTGTCGACGCGGCCGATGGCTACGGGCGTCGGCTGCACGTGTCACGGCTCGTCCCGTCTTCTTCGTCTCGAGCTGAAACACTAAAATAAATCAAAATTAGACTATTACTTATAAAATAAGGTAGAAAAACATTAGACACAATACAAAACGAAACATATAAAAAGGAAGGAAAACGAGAAGAAGATAAACCTAAAAACCCTAAAATCACACAAAACACGATGCAAAAACACACGTAAACCACATACAAAAATGTATAAATCAGTACTCAATATAAATACTAATCAAAGCATCACAATTTTACTTGAAGCACCCTCATTTTCTTATTTTAATATACAACCTCACAAACACATTACATCTCCACAACATTATCAAATAATCACAAAAACACTTTAGATATAATTTGAGAGTACTTAAAACTTTTCGTGTATTAAAGCTCAAATAAAGCACTGACAGGCTTAGAAGAAAGCACTATTGCACTTATATTGAAGCACTTAAAACGGGAAGTATTTGAGCAAAGTAACGTATCAGTATATAACTTATAAAAAACAATGCCTCATATCAATTACAACACACTGCAAGACACATGACAAATCACTTATCCTAGTTTATTGCATTTTCCCAGAATACAATTATTTTATACCGCATCATTATCAACAATGCATAAAAAAAAATATCATTTTGGGGTGAGGGAATGCTAGGGTTTGTATATATCTGAATTTACAAAGACAATTAGCATACTTCGAACATGTATCTATACTTTTTTTTTGTTGCATGCCACTTTTCAATCGGATTTGGTATTCTGGGAAATCATGAAATCTTCAAGGCACGCGACTCTTGAAGATTTTAATAGAAGAGATTTGAGGTTTGAGGGTACAAATATCTTGGAATCAATCATAGTCTTGTTTGAATTCATACCTTTTTCTGTAAGAATCGTTGTTCGCCTATGACCTCTCGACCTTCCTTGATCATTCCCCGTCCAAAACCAACAACAAATTGTTCATTTTTCTTGACTGGTTTGGAAGTTTTCTCTGTTTTTAGGCCTTTTTTGTTCTTTTTTGCAGAGATGGGCTTTATGTGAAATTTATCATGGGTGGAGGTTTTGGGAAGTGGTTCAATGTGCTGCCGATATCACGGGAATATGGGAAGGCAGAGATTTCCAGAATCTGGAGTGAGATATTTAAGTGGAAAAATATGAACAAATTAATAAAGTATATTTATTAATTGACCAATGATGTATATGTCAAATTTTACATTTTTCAATTAACAACATAAATTGTTAACGACATTTAAATAGCAACAGAGGAGTATTGCGGAGTGATTAAGTAATAAATGAGTAGTTTTACAATTGAAAAAACATGAAGAAATTACGTTGAATATTTATAATTTTGAAGGGTGTTTTTTTTTAATTATTTTTTTAAAAGAACAAGTATAGTGAATCAAATGGATCTTATAGTTTCAAGGCTCGTGGAATTTAAATATTAAATTACTTGACTCGGATATTTTTTCATCTAGTAAGAACTAAAAAAGTCGTCCCTATACACGCTTTCATTGCTTTTGGTCTATTGGCATGACATGTTGTCCTATGGAAGTCGTGCCAATAGGCATGAACCTATTGTTATATAGTAACCACTACGTCATTCCTACAACTTAAATAACTATATGCACGACTTTTTGTGCCAATTCTTCATAATTCTTCATTTCTAAAGCCTCGTGTTAATAAGTGTGCAGGAGCGATCATGTCACGTCAATAACTATCATTGCCATTGGTATTACACATGTTGAAATAACATGTTGTCTAAGGGAGTTATACATCGAAAAAAGTTGTTGCAAATGGTTGTTGCTATTGGTGTTTACACATTGCAACGACATGTTGTTCTAAATTTGAGGTTTTTGCGTGATTAGTTGTTGAAGAAAATCATTGCAAATGGTCGTTTTTATTGATGTTACACATATTGAAATGAATATTATCCAGTTTTGTCAAAAGTCATTACAAACGGTCATTGCTATAGGTTAAAATTCTTGGAATGACATTTGAGGTTCTACTTACACCTTGTTATCGAACACCTCCTAGAGAAACAATGATTTAAACACGATATTTTTGTTCAAAATAAAATCTAATCAAAGTGAAACACATTCTGAAGTCAAATTAAATACATGAAATATATCTAACTTAAATTAGAATTAAACCCATGGAGAAGTTTCATATATGTTAATTCTTCTAAAATATAGTTGTTTCCTACATATATAATCTGCCAAAATATAGAGTTCCTACATGTACATTTTGCCAAAACCAATAAAAAAAAAGGGTTGTACACTGTATATTGTCAAACTAATAAGAAGATCGATCATGCTCGTCCGCATCACGAGCTAATTGAACATCAAAATCCACCTTTTGTCCCTCTTCATCGTCCTCTATCCTAACTTTTGGCTTAAGTTGAGCAATCATCATTGACATTTTTTCAAACTTTAAAATAATAAATTATTAAGAAAATCACATTCAATGAATGACTAGACAAAATATTATAGCAGCAAAAAGGTGCAGAAATATTTTTTTTTTTAGCTAACGACCAACACAATTCAGCAACAGGACCATGTAACCATCAAATGGATAACAAATTAATAATTTCTAAAAACACTAATTAATGTACACACAAATACACACAAGAAAAAAAGAAATAAAGAGAAAAATCACATAAATGCATAAAAGGGTACAAATAGTTAGAATGTAAAATCATATAATATCTTATCACGAAAGTCTTAAAAATAAAATATTAATAAGAGAAGGCAAAATCTTACCATGTGATGGTCCAACTTCAAGACCTGATTGAGAAAACCCACCATAAACCCCCAAGAATAACAAGAATCAATCGTATTTAAAACTAAAAAAAAACTCCAGTTTTAAGTTTCACCAAGAGCGGGAAAGAATAATAGAAGCAACAACATCTCATATTGATACACAAAAATAAAAATAATTCATATTTATTCAAGTTAAAGAAAATAGTGGTGAAAACATAAATATCTTTTTTAAGATTGAGATTACCTGCAATTCACAATTGCCTGAGTATTCGACAAGTAGGGGAATCGAAATTAACCTCCAAGTTTTTGAGAGCTTCTACAAGTCTGAGAGGTATTTTAAACCGAACCCTAAAAGTCCAAAGTTCTTATAATATGCGTGTTTGCCGCTTAATATTCATCCACTAACAAATTTTTTGTCGGTTGAAACTTCACTCATACTCTAAATTCCGCCACGCCTCCCTTTTTTTATACATGACCTGATCACTTATATTAGTAACTAGAAATTGACCCAGCTTCACTGCGAGTTGAGTTTTATCAATATATATATATATATATATATATATATATATATAATGTATCGACAATGATTGGTTCATGTTTAGAAGCAAGACGTTTATTTAACGGATAGACATTCATATTATACCATCCTCATTCTAATAGTTTCTATAATAAGATACTAAGATGAAAGAAGAAATATGAATCAATTTATGACATCAGAAGATACATCAAAATATGCATATAATATTAAGATACACTAAAATTTCACATCCAACAACAACAACTTAGTGATAAATGCATAGCAAACGCATTTAAAAACAAACCACCAGTCACAGAGAAACAAAACAATACATCACCAAGCCATCTACATATCTAGTGAGCAAAGCCCTGTTTTCATGCTGACTCATTAACACCAAATATAAAATATGTATGTAAGACCTAACATGCAACTTTGTAATATGCCTCAATCCTCCTAAACAAAAACGCATAAAATCAATCAATAGATCATTACTATTTAACCCATGAACTTCAGTGTTGGTTAATCAAGTTAACAATGAAAACCAGCCAGGCCATCATGGACTTGAACCAAAGACCTAGCCCGTGAAGACTTGTATTATTACTTTTAAATATTCAAACTCGAATTATATCCAACAATGCACCATCATCAATAAATTTGTAGATATATCAAATATATTCTCGTTCTATAAAGTAAAATCATATTATAAAATTCAAATTAATTCTCACATTGAAACTGACAAATTTCACTGATCAATAACATTATTCAAAAAATGATATGCAAATTACCAGTCATAAAAGAAAAAGACAAAAATCCACCTAGTAAAAACATATAAAAGCTGTCATTAATGTGAAATTTCATAAGCATTCGAATTTGGTTCTCACCCTAGTTAAAAAGAATCAATGTATTATCGACACCACCAACATTAGTTATAAACTTTTAACAACACCGAGCTATCTATACATATAATTTCCTCACCAAAGAAAATCATAGTACCACTTTAAAAGTCTAATTTTCTTATAATAAAAAATCATATTTTTCATAATTACCAATTCGCACAAGATTCATGTAATTCCAACCAATGGAAATATCAACAAACATTCAAGTTGAGAACCACAGTTGTAATTTAAGTAATAAAAGGTCATAATTATTCCTTTATTTATGTCTATTAGATAGCCAAAAAAAAATTAAATAAAAAGGTTAGTAGAATTACCTGGTACAACTAGTAAGCAAATCCACCAATCCGAAACAAATGATAATATCAAGGATTAAAAAATTATATAGAGAACATAGAAAAAAGTGTCAAACAATTCCTCCCAAATTTTAATAAAAAAATAAATCTAGAAAGTCAAAAGGCCGTAAAAAAGAGAGAAGGAAGAAACAAATCTTTATGGAAGAAAAGACACATAATTAATAAATGTTTCCACCTTTCCAGTTATTCTCGATACTATTTTAAAATATTGGATTTTCCGTCACACTATGGGAGCTGGCCATGCCCGAAGTCGTTACCTTAACCGCAAGGAGGGGGATGCCGAAGGCAGGGCTAGTGACTGGAGTGAAGTCGTGACAAATAAATTCTCCATTAGCGCACCGACGAAACACAATCAATAGAAATAAGAGACTATCATCCACATATCTCCAACATTAAATTGCCCATTTTGACAATAAGTACATGTACACAAGTTGTTAAAAAAGGTAATGGAAAATATGGTTCTTGCTTAGTATGAGATTCAATAGTGATTGTTGATTGTTGATGCCGGTATTTAAGAAGATATCGGTGCAACAACTCCTTTACACATACTTAATGGATAATTAATTCTTGTTACGGTTCATTGTTCGGAACATGAAATAACTTAACTAAGTGACATCACAAAGAAAATAAAATTAAAAAACATATTTACCCTTCCACACAAAATACATAATTAAAAAAAAAGATTCAATAAAGTCAGTACATAAATAAATAAAAAAAGAAAAATAGAAGAATTACCTAGAACAACTGAGTAAGCAACTCAACCAACCTGAAACAAATGATAAAAGCAAGTTCCTGGAAAAAAAAAATCCAAAAACTACAACAAAATCTCTCAACCTTAAATGCAGTAAACAAAAAAAAAATACAAAAAAAAGAGAGAGAGAGAGAGAGAGAAAAAAAATCCATTAGTGTGGGGGATTGTGAATGGGTATTTTAGAGAGAGAATATCACGAACCATGAGTGTGACTTCACTCGCCGAAGATCAGAAGGAGTCAGACATTGCATATCTCATCCATCAGGTAAAGCAAGGCCAATTTATAAGACCCTTTTAATCTTGGGCAATACAAATCCAGTAAAACCAAAATAGAAAAAAAAAAAAAAAAAAAAAAAACAGAGCGTCGTCAACCTTCGACTTCTCTATATGTGAGACCATTTAAATCTTGGATTTCCACCTTTAGTTAAGAATTAAATAAAATGCAAGAAAATTATAAAATAAAGATAACAAGAAACATAGATAAAGAGGAGAAATCAAGCATTGGAGGTATCCAGAAATATTATGACTTTACAAATTGAGTATCTATTGTTGTTGAACTACTTGTACAAATTGAGTATCAAATGTTGACGACCTAATTGAAAATTGGTTATCTAAGTAAGAGAAGGACATAATTATTTATACATTAGTATCCATATACATGATGATTATCTAATATCCACATATAAATTAGAGGCGGTCACTGATTCGAACATTTGTGTACCTACTTATAAAGATTTGTCAAAAATTTAAAAGTTCGCCCGCAAGAGAACGGGATCGTGTATAAGTTGGTAAGTTGAACTGAATCGTCTCTCAAGGAAAACTAGGCTCGGAAGTTCCTTTTGTATTTGTTGTTCAAGAATAAGAAAATAAATAAAAATAAACACAAGAATGGGGTTTTGTTTGAATTATTTTAAGAACTAGAATTTAATTAAAACTAAGGATTAATTAAACTACGATCTCTAAGATTATTTAAACTAAGAACTAATTATCTAAATCTAAGATTAATTTACCTAATAGAAATTGGATCTAGAAATTATTTACTCTAAGAGAAGATTAATTAATTGATTTTTTTAAACAATTAAGAACTAGGGTTCTAGAGCTTTGATTCGTCTCCACGATCGCTTGGGTATCACCAATTGATAGTTCTTAACAAATCTAGGCTCCATACCCATTACCTCTAGCCAAAAACAATCAACAAATTCAACATCTCAAGCTCAACACAATCACAAGAACATTTCGTCATTGAAATAATAATTATTAATTAAACTAATTAAATTAAAGAGCATGGGAAAATAAATACTTACTAATTAACTAAGAAGAACCGCAGCGTTTTGATGTCGAGATCTTGAATCTAAGCTATCTAATCTACCTAAGAACTAATCTAAACAAATCTAAAAATTAGGAATTTAAAACTAAGAATTATAAAGAGAAACTAAGAAAACAACTCGGCACTCGTCGGGGTTGTCAGCCCCTAAGAGGCCTTAGAAACCCTAGGAAAAGTAAAAAGTAAGAAAAGTGACCTAAACTATGCTAAAGTATGCTTGAGATCCGAATTATGGGGGTATTTATAGTTATGGGATGATTTTGGGCCGAAATTAGGCTTTTATGTCGGTTCTGGGCCCTTTTAACGGAAGCATTAACGGTAAGGTAGCGGTAGTAACCGTTATAGAAAGCTACCGTTAGTTCTTCAATTCAGCGCCTCCGCATAACGATTCTATAACGGTTCCAGCATAATAACCGTTATAGAAAACCTGGCAGCTTCAAATTCTTGCTACTTCTTCATCGGAAAGCTCGATCTTTGACTCTCGATCATCATACTTCATCTCTAACGTGCTGAACTCTTACGGTTACTTAGCTATAAAGTGAAAAACCACAAATACTCACTTATTTGCATCAATCTAGATCAAAACATGGTAAAATAAGCTAGAAATACAAATATACGAATTCAAGCTCAAACTATCCAACTTATACCAAAAATAATAAGAAAAAGTTACTAAAATACTACTAAAAATCAAGACAAATCCATGCTAATCAGTCACCAATTACGTCCATGACAGTGAAACTCACAAAATGATTAAATAATCACAATTTTAATCAGTCCTAGATTCCACGATCCTCAATATTTTATGTGTGTGAATCTGTTGTAATTATGTTAGACGATCCCCAAAATTGCTTATCACTGTCATAAACTCTAGACGTGAAGCCCGTCTATTCTAACCCTATAATTTATTTTAATAAATTTGATTATTATATCTTGTTTCATTTCTATAGCGGTGTTTATTACAATAACTATTGTTGGAATATATTTTAAATATCATGGGACATTATTTCTACCCAATTTCTTTCGTGCCAAGTAAATACACACTACATATTTCTATTTTGTTTCAATATGTTAAATTAGGCCTAAAATACCTCAAACCCATGCCAATTATATTAGCTAAAATATTTAGTCCATGTTCATTTTTTTATCAACACTTTGAGCCCATCTCAAATGATTTGGCCCACATATTGGTCGGACTTTGGGCACGCCAAGTATTAGCCCAAGACTTGAGCTATTTTTATGATGAAAACAATCTAACCTCCGTTCTACCATTATTTATTCGGTAATGCCATTAGATAATGACACATTACACTCAAAAGACGATGAAGTTTTTTTATTCCAATTTTTTTTCCACCGCTTTAGGACTGTGACTTCACTAGCATAATGACAGAAATCCAACCATTGGATCTTCACAAATTTTTACAGTGAAATGCTGTTTTCATAAGCTATCCAATGACACCTCTCGATCAAAGATCGGAGTTCTAGAGCAGAAGCAAGATGCCGGTGAAGTTGCTGTTGCTACTGATTTTCTGTGACGCGTGCGATGTGTCCGTGAAACTTTGATGGCCGATTTTTGGTAAACCACAGAAGACTACATTGGCTTTTATTTGGAAATCTTGAGCCATGGTGAATAATAGGTCAAGGATCTCGTGTGCTCTAATGACATGCTAATCTTCAAAAGAATCTTCAACGAAAGGCACAAGGTGGATTGAGGCTTCGGCCTATTATATGGCTTCGACTTATATTGGCGTGTCACCTTTCATGGTGAGTGGAGAACGTAAAAAGGGTTTGGTGTCTGATGAACATTGACCTTATATTTACCACTTATTTGTTGAAGGAGCTAAGTGCTATGTGTGGGAGACCCTCTAATCACAGTCAAGCTCTGTGAGGAATTGTCAGAAAAGCTCTTTTGACTTATAATGTTCCTTTCAATGATAATAAATCCAATTTCATTTCTGCATCTTGTCTTAAAGCTAAAAGTGATTAGTTACCTTACAACTCTTCTGAATCTGTTTATTATGATGTTCTAGACCTTATTCATAATGATTTTTGGGGGCCATCTCCTGTAAAATCCAACAATGGTTATAGTTATTATGTGAGCTTTATAGATCACAAGACTAGACATACTTGGTCATATTTGCTCAAGCTCAAGTCTGACACTCATAATGCTTTTGTTCATTAAACCTTGTAGAAAGTCAGTACAATAGGAAAATCAAAGCCATCCAATCAGATGGTTGAACAGCATTTAAAACCCTATCAAAACTCTTTTTTGAAAATGGCATCACTTACAGAATCTCTTGCCCTGGCACTCCACAACAAAATCTGGCTGAAAGAAAACACATACACATCCTTGAAATATTTCTTTCACTATTAGCTCACTCTAATGTTCCACAATCTTACTGGGATGATGTAGTTATCTCAGCAGTATTTCTCATCAACAAAATGCCATCCAAGCTGTTAAACTTTAAAACTCCCACAGACGCACTCACTAGTTTGAAACCAGATTATAATACACTAAAAAATTTTAGATGCTTATGTTTTCCTCATCCAAGACTTATGAATAAGCACAAGCTTAATTTCAGAAGCAGTCCTGCTATTTTTCTTGGATATAGCACTCATTTCAAAGGATAGAAGGTCTTATTGCGAAATAAGAAAGTCATTGTCATTAGAAATGTTGTATTTGATGAGTCCAAATTCCCTTTTCAAACCAAACAACACCCTCTTCCTTTTACCAACAACACTGATCACATGGCTTCTTTAGTCACTATTGATAATTCAACAATGCATCTCCCTCTTACAATCCTATCAGTAGCACTCATAAAGAACAAAATCACTCCTCAGGCCATCACACTCCTCTAACTCAATCACACTATTCACCAGCCTCATCATCTTCCCACCATAATTCTCATTCCTCTGACCATCAACCAATAGAAATTCCTCCTGATACTCAAATCCATGGAAGACATATAACTATTGATTTACTAGTATTTACAGATGTTCTTCTTAAATATAATGATCCCATTGTAGTTGATCTATGTTTTGCAGGTCACAAGAATGATAAGGGGCATCATATGGTGACAAGATCAAAGGCTGGAATCTCAAAGCCAAAAACTTATGCATCTGTCTTAACTGATAGCATTAAACCAAGATCATACCAAGAAGCTCTTGGTATGCCCAAATAGAAAGAGTAAATGAATAGAGAGTACAATGCACTACAAAAGAACAAGACCTGGAGCACTCACCCTGTCTCTGAATTGCCTCCAAATAAGAAGCTTGTCGGTTGCAAATGGATATTCAAAAAAAAAAGAAGAACTCCGATGGCTCTATTGCCAGGCAAAAGGCAAGGTCAGTGGACAGGGGCTTCTCAAAACTATCAAGAATGAGTTATACTAAGACATTCAGTCCAGTCATCAAGCCAACTACCATCAGAATAGTCTTGTCCATAACCATAACCATAACCAACAAATGGATTGTTAGGAAGATTGATATTGATAATGCCTTCTTAAATGTAGATCTTGATGCGGACATATACATGGAATAGATTCCTGGTTTTGAAAAGTATGATCAATCTGGAAATCCATTGGTGTGCAGGTTACACAAGTCACTGTATAGTCTGAAACAAGAATCCAGAGCATGGTCTTCTAAATTAAGTAAGGTCCTTAGGTCTATAGGATTTGCCATGTCTAAATATGATAATTATCTGTTCTTTAGGAACAATAAATCCTCCTACACAATGATCTTGACATATGTAGATGATTTGATAATCAATGGATCAAGCAATGAAGAGATTCAAAAGATCATCACTCAAATTCAAAGTCATTTTTCTCTTAAGGATCTAGGAAGGCTAACTTACTTTCTTGGAATATAAGTACATTATGTCAATGGAGTAATGATACTCAGTCAAGAACGGAACATCAAGGATATACTTAGCAAAACTGGGATGAATGAAGTAAAGGGATTATCTTCTTCAATGGTGCCACAGCCTGTCCTATCCAAACACCAAGGACAGCCCATTCTGAATGTTAGCTTGTATAGGAAAACTGTAGGCGCTCTTCATTATGATACCATTACAAGACCAGATACTTCATACAATGTTAATAAAGTCATTCAATACCTGAATACACATTGGAAAGCAGTAAAAAGAATACTGAGATACTTGGCAGGAACTGTTGGATATGGACTGAGGTTCAGGTAAGCCAATGAATTTAGGGTGACTAGATTTGCTGATGCTGATTGGGGATCAAATATTGATGACAGAAGGTCTACATCCAATTATTGTATCTATCTTGGTCCTAGTTTTGTTTCTTAGAGTGCAAAGAAACAAGTCATTGTATCAAAGTCGTCAACTGAAGCTGATTATACGAGTATTGCACATAGCACTTGTGAAATTCTTTGGTTATAATCATAACTGAAAGAGATAGGCATGAAGATAGCAAAACCAATTGTGATTTAGAATGATAACCTAGGTGTTGTTGCCTTATCAGTCAATCTAGTTTTCCACTCAAGATCCAAACACTTTGAATTGGACTTGCATTTTGTTAGAGAGAAGGTCACAGAGAAGGTGATTTTAGTCAGACATGTGCCTGCTTTTGATCAGATTGCTGATGCATTGACTAAACCTCTTGCTGGTCAATTCTTCAGGAAAATGAGGCATAGACTTAATGTTATTCCAATACCTACCTTTGAATTGAGGGGGGATGTTAGAAACCGGATATGGAGTGAACAAGATGGATCAGAGCCTATCCACAGATGATCAGCAGCCTCATGCAACTGTCATGCACCGCTGGCAGATAGTACAATTGCCAGCTGCAATATAGAGCCATTTTTGTACCTGATAGTACAATTCCTTTCCTTGTATTGTGGATCTAGGGTTATTCAGGTTTTCTGTATTTTATCTAGAATGATCTATTGCTCCTTATATAGAAGAGCAACATTACTTTTAATTATCATCAGAAAATACATCAGCACTTATTTACTTTTTGTTCATCAGCTTATCAGCTTATTATGGCAAGGTATGAATTTCATCACTATTATATCTTGTTGAGCCTCACTTGGGTTGTCCCCACAGGAAAAACAAGATTTTAGTAATGACGAGCTAATTAATCTACCTGTCAAAAGATAATTCTTACATTTTTTTTCACCCCTTTAAACATGAAGGACGTTAGTATTCAAGAAAGGAGAAAATAATAATAATAATAATAATAATAATAATAATAATAATAATAATAATAATAATAATAATAATAATAGCATTTTTTTTGTAATTTCAACTATGTAATTTCAATACAAAGTAATGCTCAAATCCAGGTGGCGCTTTGTAAGTAAGGCCGCCTCTAAATAGCCTACTTACAATTAGTAACACTTATTAGATCAACAACTGGTTCTCGTTAGTGCTGTTATACGAGCCGAGTCGAGCCCGAGCATCCAAAGTTCGAACTCGACTCGAACATGTTTCGAGCCTAGCTCGAGCTCGCTCATTCACACTGACGAGCTAAAATTAGAGCTCGGCTCGGATCGCTTGTTGCAAAATCAAGCTCGGGCTCGACTCGTTTAAACGAGCCCAGCTCGTTAGAGCTTGAGCTCGACTCGTTTAAACAAGCCAAGCTCGTTAGAGCTCGGGCTCGAGCTCAAAATTTATTTACTTTAAAACCTGTACAAATTCTTAAAAATTGCAAATAAACCTGTGTCAATAAACTGCAACAAAATGAGTCACAAATAAATTTTGCAATACAAATCTTAATAACAAAATAAAAGACAACAAGTACTGTACTTGAAGTACATCTTCCGAATCTAAAAGAAAACAACAAGAAACATAGTTTGACACAAACAGAAATACAATTTCCCAATAAACCCCAAAATAATAAAATAAAAGATAGCGGCTCAAATCCAAATTACATCAAGATCGACAATAATTCCAGCCTTCGATCATCAAATAACAACTACTTCAACAAACACTCAATCTTGAGGAAGCTCGACCTCGTGATAGGTAGATAATTCAACAACATTCGATGAATCCTACAAAATAAAAATAATTTATATTTTCAATAAAAATAAGAAAAGTAAAACTTTCAATAAATTTAAATAACCAATTAAAAATTATATTACACTTACACGAGGCCTAGTTTTCAAGTCATGAAGATTTCGGATCCAATCGTTGCCACAAAGTAGCACCTGTGAAAAACAGCCACCAAAAAAGCATTACCACTAATCCCCTGTGAAACTGAGCAAAGGATTTATAAAAATAATAATGTTATTTTTTCCCCTATGTCCAAAATTAATTTTTTCACCTAGGACTGTTCCCAGATTTCATGACAACACTCTTTTATATCAATCTCTTCACATAACTGTAAAAAATAATTGGATTTCTACTCCTTATCCCCGCAGTTTCCCACTTTCTAGATCTGTACCAATTAATTCTAACATCTGCAATCTTACAGGCCCACAGTGCATGTGTTGTTGATCAGTAATGTAAGTGCCCTTCTTTAGAATAACTAAAAACACTTTTTCCTTTAGGACAATGCAAGTAAATTACATAAAATCATCATAAAACTAAATCGATGGAGATTAGAAAACTAAAGTGTAATACAAGGAAAAAAAGAAGGTTCTTCAAACACATTGTACCAACCACTCTTAGAGCCTTATACCCCAACACATTGTCCACATATGCTCATTGTTTTCTAATTGGTTAACTTACATTACCAACCCAAATACCAACTGTATAAAATGGAATGAGCCTTGACCACGACAAGACTGTGACACACATTCTTCAACTCACACAAGAATTTAAAAGTTATTTTGCAGAATATCATGTTATTACCAAGGCCATTCGAAATCAAGCTCTTAGCATAAAGCACCTGCTGAAAGAAATGCTATCTATCCTTTTGATCAAAACATTACCTACTCCTCTCATCAATAATAAAAGAGACAATGTATGGCCTTTTCAAAATGCATTGCCAAAATGGAGAGACATAATAAATTAATTGCTTAAAAAAAACTGGGATAGATTTTATTTTATTTTTAAATAAGATAAAATAAAATCTCAACCAACATTAAAAGTTGCTAAAACATCCTGAAAATTATTCTATCACCACACTGTCTGCCAATTATTTCATCTTTCCTCAAACAAAACAACTTGTCACCACTGCTTAGATTATTAACATTGTCTGCTCACCTAGAAAGAATATCCTTAGCTCAGCCATATAAAAAGAGCCTCTTTTAGAATTGTTGCTTGGCTAAAATCTCACACAATGTCAAATTCATCTTCTTGGAGCCAAAGAAAGAACTCTTTATTCATTCTAAACTCAGTCGAAACGGAACAGGTACCTGAAAGCATTTTCCTTTTTTACACTTCTATTTTATCTTTTTAAATATTAGTGTAAAGTTTTTTTTGGCCCTTTTAGCTTAGTCTAAAGCTGTAACAAGTTTTCAGATTGTCCCGAAAAAGACATCCCATTCTCTGTCTATCAAACATGGGAGCAAGTTTTTATTTTTCATATTGTCATCTAAACCAAATATCATCATAACACTAGTACTTCACACGTTTTACAACTACACATACTATCAATCATCACAACTACCCAAAAAAAAAATCCTTCACACAAAACTCAATGCAGCAACATACCCAAATCAATATATGCACTAATACACCACTGAAAAATCTAGAAACTGTACATACCACTTCAAGAATAAGAGGGGAAACATGTACAAACTTGTCGGGTTTAATTATTTACCTCAAAACCTGAGCTTTGACAAAAACCATTTGCTATATCCGGTCTTGAAGTGCTTCGAAAACCTATCCTCTTGATCTCCTTCCTGGCGTTCACTAATTAGATGCGAGAATGGATTAGGGTTAAATCGATTTTCGATCTCCGATGCGAGAATTAATTAGGGTTCTCTTCGATGGATGGTTTGGTTTGATGGCTGGTGATTGAGTGATGAAGAAGGTGAGTGGTGACGAAAGGCCATGGCTCTCAGATCACGAAGGGGTTTCGGCCATGGCTATCGCAATTCAATTTTGGAAATGTGTGCGAGTGTGCGAGACTGGATTAGGGTTACGGACGGGGTGGTATTAGGGGGTGGGTAATATATATACCTATGTATGAAATTACTTTTATGACCCTAGTATTCGAGCCTATCGAACAGCTTGCGAGCCGGGCTCGGCTTGACTAGTTAACTAAACGAGCATCTTATGAGCTCGAGCTCGGCTCATTTATTAAAAGAGCCGAGCCGAGATCGAGCCTTAACGAGCCGAGCCAAGCCGAGCTCTCGAGCTACTCGTTTTGTATAACAGCACTAGTTCTCGTCCTGATGAATTTTTGGTGACGCTTTAAGAAAATACCACCTCTCGGTTCATAATATTGGAGGCGTTCACCAAAGAAGCAACACCTTTATTATTTTAAGTGTCTCTTGATAACAAACAAACACCGCCCGAATATTTTTTTAATATTAAAATAAGGCGGTTTAGACCTAAAAAATCACCACCTTTATAGTTTTCGCAGCTGTTTGGATTTGAATATTCACTTACAAAATGGCTCTATTTTTTATTTTTATTTTTATTTTATTTTTTTGCACTAGTGAAAGCACCCCCAGAAAAATCAATGTGCCCCTCCATAGTAGACACCCCACCCCCCACCCCACCCTCCATATATATATATAGGGTTGGGTACCGGTGAGAATGGGTCCGTGGGTGAGAAATGAGAATAAATCCTAACCACTATATTTAATCTAATCTAATGGATTAGATTTAATCAATTGAAATTAAAACCCAAAGAATCGCTGCCAGAACCCGTTTCTCCTATTCTTCGGCCGTTTCTCTCTTCCTATCCACGCCAAAACCCGTCGTCTCTCTCCCTATTCACGCCAAAATCCGACGTTTCTCTCTCCTTATTCACGCCAGAACCCGTTTCTTCGTGCTCAAGCGAAATCGAAATCCCTTTTCGGTCGTTCCTCTCTCCCTGTTCACGCCAAAAATCCCTAAAAACCCATTTCTATTCGATTTTGGAGGTTCCTATTTGATTTTGGTTCCTTATTCAGTTTGACTTTTTCTTGGTTCAATTTTGGTTGCACACTGATGGCTTCAATTTTTTGAAAGAATCAGGTAATATTTTATTTTAAGTTAATGGAGTTGATCTGAATTTTGGATTTTTGATTTTGTATTTTTTTTTAGTTAACCACTCCGTGTCGTCGTCTGTGGTTGCTGTCTGATTTTTTTGTGCACAACTCAGTGTCCGTTTGTGCACATTAATGTGTTCCCTTGTGCACGTACGTGCTGAATGGTGTTTTGCACTGTGTCGTGAAGTTTTAAATAATTATTCTGTCGTGTTATATGTGGCATGTATTATTTTATGCACTGATTGAATGTGAGCTTTTGCAGGTGATGTTAAATGCTCTTCTCACAATTGTGAGCCTGTTCGACAAACTATGGTCATGGCACCCATCTCTACAAAATATTGGGTTCCGATATGTGAAGATTCAATTAAACTGTATGTTAATCAGAAATTCAAAAGATTGAATGAATCTATATAGTTTTAATTAAGGTTTATTGGAAATTATTTATCCCATTAAATCTTGGTGCAGTTGTGTATATGTTGCTACTGTTGTATGCATTGATACATGAGAAAACTTATAATTTTTTTTACAGATTATTAAGTTGAATAACTGAAGATGTAGAGTTTCAACAGAGATGTGCACTTGATTCTAATCATTTTATTTCTATAAAATCTCTATAAATCGTATATTGGTGGTGTTCTCAAACTACATGACCATGTCATATTATTAAAATACACTTATACTAGGTTTTCGCATGCACCTCCAAACTATGGGACTACTATTTGATTATTAATCAAACAGTCATATGCATTCTGTGGATTGATGTCATTTTAGATGATATAGGTGTTATGTGTTTTGTGCACATTTGTGTTTCATTGTGTACAAAGTAATGCATTAACTAGTGCACTGTATGTCCAATATGGTTTAATAATTTTATGCGCGTTGTCGATTAATGTCGTGTTAGTTGATAGGTTTGATGTGGTTTGTGCACAAGTAAGTTTCAATAAGTGCACATTAATATATTAACTTTTGCACAATAGTGCAGTAGATTATGCACATGTTATGAAGTTTTAAATAATTTTTCTATCGTGTTATATGTGGTGTGTGTATAGTTTTGTGCACTGATTCAGCGGGGAATTTTGCAGGTGATGTTAAATGTTCTTCCCAGAATTGTGAGTCTATTCGACAAATGAAGGTCATGACATCTAGCTCTATAAAAATATTAGGTTTCGATATGTGAAGATGTCTTTAAATCTTATATTAATCAGAAATGCAAAAAGCTTGGATGACACTACACTGTTTTACAAGTCTTATGCCAACGTGGTTGGTTTTTATTTCCATCGTAGCACAAAAATAACATCGAATGATGGTGTAATTATTTGGCAGTATCTACTGTGATTCTTGTCAAATATGGTTAAACTATCCTATGCGTTTCTTGTCGTTTAATGTCAATTCACTTGATGCATGTGTAATGTGGTTTGTGCACATTTATATTTCAATATGTGCACAAAATTACAATAAATTGTGCACACTATATCACCAAGTATGATTAAATACTCATTTCTTCTGATGCAGGTACAATATGGTGTTTGCACCTTTCACTGGGATTGACAACCACAGAAAGTGTGTCATAACTGCATTGATAGCTACTGAAGACGCTGCTTCTTACTTGTGGATCCTCGAACAATTCAAAAAGACAATGGTGTACGATCAAGGATATATTATTTTTGGCACAATATTCAAAAAAAACTATTTTTAGATTTTTTGTATTTTTTCACCTCTAAATTTAGTTGTTATCAATTATGATTGTAATAATCACTTATTTCCACATTGTAATTTGATTTGAGAAAGTAATCAAAAAGGGGACCAGTTTGCATGAAATAATACCTTAATATTATTTTCTTATTTTTATTAATTTAGTAAACTATATTGTGCACAAGTAAGTGTTAATTTATGCACAAAAATGCAACAAACTGTGCACAATTGTGTAATAAATTGTGCAAAGTATGTCATTGATGACTTGCTCTTGGTTCCAGTATTTCATGAAGTCGTGTTTAAGTTGTTGGTCTTTTGGTACTAATTTGGAGATTGAAGTGAGGGATCTGATTGCTATAGCATATGTTATGAAGTGAGGGGTCTGATTGACTTGTTTAATTAAACCTCAAAAATAAATCCCAAAATTTAGTAACATGCAAATGGGCCCAAAATTTAAAAAATCAAGAAAGCTTAATAATTATGAAGGTTTTAGGGTCCTTTTTGCAATTTTTGAAAATTTTCTGTATAACCTAACAACCTTAACAATTTTCTGAAAATTTTAGGGTCCTTTTTGCAATTTTTGAAAATTTTAATAATTACAGAAATGCCATTTGGGCTTAAAACAGTTTCTGGAAAGTTTCTTGGGGTCAGAACGTAATTTCGAAAAATTTATGGGCAGCCTCGCAGTTTTCCAAAAATTTCAGGGAAATTCTGTGATTTCATAAGTTTTAAAATTTACAATCAAGTCCAAAATTATATCAAATTCTCAAAATTTCACCCAAACCCTAAATCGAATTGAGGGCTTGCATTTCGGGCCTCGTCGGCCACCAACGCCGGCATCAAACTTCGCCCCGCGAAGATATGAAGTCGGCGGTAGCGGAGGCCCGCCAGAAAACCTCCCTGAGCTGCCGGACTCTGGGCCCGAAATCCGAACGGCCAAACGGCCGCCACTCCTATCACCATCCACCGCAGCCACGCCGCCGTCTGGAGGTTGTCACCGCTTACCCAGCAGTCGGTCGCTCCAGCCACCGACATCTCCAAGGTCGTGGCCCAGCAGCAAGGTCCGGCGGTGCAGCGGCATCTCGCAGGTAAGTTTGCCCCCCATTCTATTTTCCCGTTTTCAGTTTCTTTTTTTTTTTTAATTAGAAAATTCAACTGCTGATTATGAGTAAAATGATTGGTCATGATTCATCTCATTTCTCACCTACGGATCCCTTCTCACATGATGCTATACCTATACATATATATATATATATACACACACACACACACACACACACAAACAAGTTAGTGTCTAGCGCAAAAAAAAAAATTATATATACTACAAGTTAGATGCACTACAAAAAAACTCAGAATTTTCGAGGGATTTTTCCCTCGAAATTAAGAAAAAATCCCTCGGTTTTGGTTAAATCGAGGGAAAAATTCCCTCGAAAAAACCTTCCTCGGAAATCGGTTTCGAGGGAAATAAATCCCTCGGAATTACAAAACCGAGGGGATTCCGAGGGATTGTTTCCCTCGAAACCATTACCGGACAATCCCTCGGAAATTCGAGGAAAATCCGAGGGAACTCTTCCCTCGTAATACTTCAATTTTCGAGGGAATAAAATCCCTCGTAATACCGATTATATTCCCTCGGAGATTGAAGAAATCCGAGGGAGTATATTTCCCTCGGATTTCTGAGGGAGTCTCATTCCCTCGGATTTTTCAAAATTTCGAGGGAACTTTCCCTCGGTATTTTTAATTTTTTTTATTAATTTTTAATTTTTTGTTTTAATTTTAATTCTTGTTTAATTATTAAAATTCCCAAAAAACTGAAAAAAGCAATTAAAGAAAAGTCAAAGAAATAAATCAATTATAATAATAAAAAGATATTTGAAAATTTATGAATTACATGCGTTCGATCGAAACAGTAACAAAGTTTATTAGATAAATAAAAGTGTTCTATGGATGGGGAGGGGGAAACTGCTGCTGCTGCTGATAGGGAGCGGGAAACTGCTGCTGAAAACGAGCGTACATCTCAACTATCTGGGCGTTCGTCCGCGCCTGAAAATCCTCCTGCTGCCGGCGCTCCTCCGCACGCTGTCGCCTTTCCTCGGCTGCCTGCTGCTGCAACGCCTCAAGCTGCGCCCTCTGAGCCTCGACCTGCGCCTCGAGCTCTCTGATCTGTCTTCTATCAGCCTGGGATGAGGAGAAGGTGGAAGAGTCGCCCTTCAGTAAACCCTTTGCAGCAGCCACTATCTTCCCATACGCGCCGGTGCCTTAAAACCGTCCCTTCTTCACACCGGCGACGCCGAGAAAAACCTGGTCCTGGTCAACCTCGTTACTCTCCTCCTGGGAAGACGCACGCTCCTGCTCCTGGGTCAGATGTCTCTCGTACTCCTCCTGAAATACAACTCGTTATTAAAATTTTACGTTAAAATCAAAGAATAAGTTAAAAATAAAAAAGAGACTAACGTTAATATTAGCAGATCTCGTGTCGATCCACGCGCCGTCTTTCTTCTGGTGCGTACGTTTAAAAAGATCGTAGCACATAGCCAGCGAACCCGTCTCCCGCTCCTGTATTCAAATAGAATTTTCAAATAATTAAAATTAAAATTAAACAAATAAATAATATATTATTATATTATAAATAGCCGTTACTTACTATATCCAAGGCATAGTCGATGGTAGATCTAGCACCCCCCGTGTGCTTCGACATCCCAGTCCCGGTCCAGCAGGCTCGCTCTTCCTATTCTTGCTGCACTGCTCGTATTTCTTCTTGTTCTCGGGCTTATCTCACTGCTCGAATTTCTTCTTGTTCTCGGAATTTTGAAAAAATCCCTCGGAATTCCGAGGGATTTTGAATTCCCTCGAAAATGTCAAAAAATAAAAAAAAAATCCAAATAAATAGAAAAAAAGAGAAAAAACTAGAAAAAAAATAGGGTTTATTTACGGGTCGCCGAGGCGCACCCCTCCCCGCCCCGGTCGTAATTTCTCGAGTTTTGTTTCTATTTTTTACTATTTTTACTATTTTTTCGGATTTTTTTTTAGAATTCCATAATAAGCAAAATCGATCTTTAATAATTTAAGAGGCTAAAATAAGATTTATTTATTTATATACAAAATATGCTATTCTGTTTTTTATTTTTTTGGCAATTTGTGATTTTCACATGACTAATAATAATAATTTAACCCTATATAGTTGCAATAATATTGAACCGAAAATGAAAGCATACAAACTTACGTTGAGTTGATTGGTGGAGAAGCAGTTTTGAGGAGAGAGAAGAGTCCAAACTTGTACGGACGGTGAGGAGAAGCATATAAAATTACCATGCCTATTTGTTAAATAACAAAATAGAAAAAAATCCAAAAAATAGTAAAAAATAGAAACAAAACCCAAAAAATCACGACCGGGACGGGGAGGGGTGCGCCTAAACGTCCCGGAAATAAATCCTATTTTTTATTATTTTTTACGATTTTTTTTTAATTTTTTTAAAAAAATTAATTAAATTTCCGAGGGAATACAATTTCCCTCGAAATAATTACGAGGGAATCCGTTATCCCTCGGAATAATTGCGAGGGAAATTATATTCCCTCAGAATTTTAATTAATTTTTTAAAAATAATAATAAATGAAATCGAGGGAATCAAATATCCCTCGGTTTTCCGAGGGACTAGTCATCCCTCGATTTTTCGTTCGGTAAATATGGCGGGAACATTTGACGCCCTGATTTTCGAGGGATTTTTATTTCCCTCGGTGTTCCCTCGGAAATTTTCGAGGGAATTCCATTCACTCGTAAAATCCCTCGAAAATTTGCTGTTTTTTTGTAGTGATGCACGACGTTTTTCAATAGAATTATTAGAGTTTTATAAATTTTAATTTCTTATATCACGTATTCACATGTGATACGCGGGTTTTGTATGTTTTATATTTTTTCAAACTCAATTTTTTACGAGTTTCCCCGTCAAGTTTATGGTGTTTTGATATACTTTACAACTAATTTCGTAATTCATTGTAAATATTTGAAGATTTTTTCTTGTGAAAATCAGTATTACTGTAAAATTTATTTATTGTGAGAAATAATATTCTCGTAAATAAAATAAATAATGTAATGATTTGTATTAATTATTTTTAATATTATTATTTTAGTTTAATAATTATTTTTTCTTTTTAAATCACGCATAATATGCGGGCGTAAAATTTGTTTATAAGTATGCGGTGATATTTGATTCCACCTCACATTTTATCCTAACAATTAGTAGGTCTTTCTCGATTCATTGGCATCATTAAATATTTTAAAATTATGTTCCTCGATTTTTTGTTAATGTTGCTGAGTTTATCAAGTATTATTCAATTATATATTCTTCAGTTTTCAAATTCTGGGGTTTCTGTTATATATTCTTAAGATTATATTATTATTATTATTATTATTATTATTATTATTATTATTATTATTTCAGTAAATAACTTAATGGAATTTTGAGGTGGGGAAAATACAGCAGCAGAAGGAAATCCGTTTTTGAAATTGAGCTTTGTCAGTTTTTTATAATAAAGTGAGATTCACTCTCCACCAAAATAATTAAAAATGCACTTATGATTATTCTTATTCATTAGCAAAATGGCGTTGAGAGTAAAGTGTGGTCTAATCATATATGACTAATTTATGAGTCTGAGATGTGGACATCCACATGACCCACATTCCTCTTTCGAATATTTCAGTGTCGAATTTGTTTATAGATTAGTACTAAAATACAGTCAACAAATTTTCTGAAACTTCACTCGACATTTCTTTGCATCAAAAGTACCTGAAAATATTTCTTGTACCGTATTCCTTTCGTTCCGTTGTTTCATCTGTTTGTATTTTTTTTAAAAATAATTTTATTTTATCTGTCACATTTAGATTAATAAACAATTAATATTATTTTTTATTTTTTAATAAAAACTAAATATTGTTTTATTACTTTTACCCTTTCATTTATTATTTCACAATTTTAGTTTTTCTAAATAAAAAAATATTATAGTAATTTGATACCTATAATTATAATATCAAGCATCATTTTTAATATTTATAAAATGATCAATTATAACAAATAGAATAGGATTGAGGAGGTATAATACATTTAAATGTGTGTGTACATGTATATATTCATTCAAACGTGATACCATGATGGCTACTTCAAACATGAATTCTGCTTGTTGGCGCAATATGGGAGCATGATCGGCATACGTTCGTGTCAAAATTTGCCACAATATGGGAGCATGATAGGCATACGTTCGTGTCAAAATTTGACGTGTCACAAATTGATTGATGGTCAAGTCTGTAGAATTTAGGGAAAGTTCTCATTTTCTACACTTCAATTACTACTAATTGTCAAATACTCTAATGAAAAATATTTAATTCTATTTAGTCAAACATATTCTATTTAATCAAAATTACAACTTAAATGATCAAAACTAACTCCACACCTAAATTTAATAATAATAATAATAATAATAATAATAATAATAATATGAGTTTTAAAATACAATAGTATGAAATTTTATTGATTTTTTGAATATGAACTTGATAATGGTAATATGAGTTTTAAAATATAATAGTATGTAATTTGATAACAGTAATATAAATTATAAAATATAATAGTATTAAATTTTATTAATTTTGTGAAATTTTAGTATGAAATCCATAATATCGGTTTGAATTTAATATATAAATATGAATTGAAATTTAAAAATATAAATTTGAAAAAATAGTTGTATTAGTATGATATATTGCATAAAATAATTACATAATATAGTATGAAACCTCACGATGTAGTATTCAGTTTTGCCTATAAAGATTAATAGTATAAAAATTAGCAGTATAAAATTCCAACTATATATGAGTACAAGTATGAAATTACACTATGTAGTATGATATTGCACTACGCAGTATGAGAATGCATAGTGTAGTATGAAATTCGATCGGTAATGATTGGTGACAATGATGGTGGGTAGTATGAAAATGTCATGTAATAGTATGAATTTTGGTTATATTAAATGTTGAAGAAAATTGAAAGGGAAAAATGATTATAAGGGTAAACTATTCTTATACAGTAATTTAGATTAAATGAGAAGATTAATTATACGAGAAGTTAATATTCTCACTAGAGTATTTGAGATAAACATTACCTAATACAATATATGAGAATTACCCATGTAATTTATTAACACCGCGTGAGTTAGCTTCTTCAAATCAAATTAACAATATATAAGTATTTTTTTTTGTCAATATTTAAGTAATTCTTTTTTATTTTTAATCGTGAAGTAGCTCTTTTTCTTCCCCATAATTAAGTCATATTTCTCGATTTGGATCACACAATGAAAATGTGTTTATGTTTTATCACAGCTTCTATTGACAAGATTCATGCATACCCATAATAAGCTGCAAAGCTAGAAAGCTGATGAACAGAGATGAACAAATGGATAAAAGGATGTTGTATGTTATATGATGATTACAAGTGATGACGCTCTTCTATATATACGAGCAATGGGTCATTCTAGATAAAATACAAAAATTTGAATAACCCTAGATCCACAATTAAAGGGAAGGAAATCTACTGCGCAGGTATACAAAATGGCTCCTTGCTCCAGCTGTTGGTTGTCTTATGTGCAGCACAACATGCCAGCTTGCATGGAAAGCTGATCACCTGTGCATGAGCCCTTCTTCATCTTATGTATCCGATTGCTAACAACCCCCCCCCCCCTCTCAACTCGAAGGTAGGTATTGGAACAACATTGAGCCTATACCTCATTTTCCCGAAGAGTTGACCAGCAAGAGGTTTGGTAAGTGCATCAGCAATCCGATCAAGAGCAGGTACATGTCTGACTGAGATTACTTATTCTGTGACTTTTTCCTTGTCAAAATGTAAGTCTAATTCAAAATGTTTTGACCTTGAGTGGAAAACTAGATTGACTGACAAAGCAACAACACCTAGGTTATCATTCCAAATCACAGTTGGTTTTGCTATCTTCATGCCTATCTCTTTGAGACAGGATTGTAACCAAAGGATCCCATAGGTGCTATGTGCAATGCTCCTATACTCAGCCTCAGTTGATGGCTTTGAGACAGTATCTTATTTCTTTGCACTCCAAGAAACCAGATTAGGGCCAAGATAGAAACAATATCCAGATGTGGATCTCCTGTCATCAACATCTGATCCCCAATCAGCATCAGCAAAACCAGTCACCCTAAATTCATTAGCTGACCTAAATCTCAGTCCATATCCAACAGTTCCTGCCAAGTACCTTAGTATCCTCTTAATTGCTTTCCAATGTGTATTGAGAGGGCTATGCATGTATTGACTCACTTTATTAACACTGTATGAAATGTCTGGCCTTATAATGGTAGCATACTGGAGAGCACCCACAGCTTGTTTATACAAACTGGCATTTAGAATGGGTTGTCCTTGATGCTTGGAGAGGACAGGTTGCGGTACCATTGGAGATTATAGTTCATTTGATTCATTCATCCCAGTTTGCTAATTATATCCTTGATGTACTATTCATGACTGAGTATCATTTCTCCATTGACATAATGTACTTATATCCCAAGAAAGTAACTCAACATTCCTAGGTCCTTAAGGAAAAAATGACCTTGAATTTGAGGATGACCCTTTGAATTCTTCATTGCTTGATCCAGTGATTATCAGATCATCCACATATGTCAAAATCATTAAGAAGGAGGATTTGTTGTTCCTAAAGAAAAAGGAGCAATCAGATTTGGACATGGCAAATCCAATAGACTCGAGGACCTTGCTTAACTTAGAGGACTAAGCCCTGGATGCTTGTTTCAGACCATACAGTGACTTGTGTGACCTGCACACCAGTGGATTCCCATATTGATCATACTATTCAAAACAAGGGATCTCTTCCACGTAGATGTCTGCATCAAGATCTCCATTTCTTGTATAACAATCTATTTGTTGGTTATAGTTATGGATAGAAATGTTCTGATAGTAGTTAGCTTGATAAATGGACTGAATATTTCAATATAATCCAATCATGTTAGCTTTGAGAAGTCCCTTACCACTAAACTTGCCTTATGTCTGGCAACAGATCCATCAGAATTCATCTTGGTTTTGAAAATCCATTTGCAACTAACAAGTTTCTTGTCTAGAGGTAATTCATAGATATGGTGAGTGCTCCAGGTTTTCTTTCTTTCTTTCTTTCTTTTTTTTTTTTGTAAAGCATTGTATTCTCTGTTCATTGCCTCTTTCCATTTAGGCATGCTAAGAGCTTCTCGATATGATCTTGGCTCAATGCTATCAGTCAAGACAGATGCATAAGTCTTTGGCTTTGAGATACAAGCCTTTGATCTTGTCACCATATGATGCCCCTCCCCATCATTCCTGTGACCTGAAAAAACCTTGATCAACTATAATGGGATCATTAGATTTAGGATACACATCAGTACATACTTGTAAATCAATAATTATATGTCCTCCAAGGATTTCAGTATCAAGGGGAATTTCTATTGGTTGATGGTCAGAGGAATGAGAACTATGGTGAGAAGATGATGAGGCTGGTGAAGAGTGTTGTTGTGTTATAGGTGTATGGTGTCTAATTAGTGATTGTGGTATTGAGGAGTGTTGCTGATAGGATTTAGAGATAGGGTGTTGAATTTATTAAGGGTGACCAAATGAGACATGTGATCAGTATTATTGATGAAAGGGAGAGGATGTTGTTTTGTTTGGAAAGAGAACTTTGATTCATCAAAGAGAATATTTCTAGTGATAATGACCTTTTATTTGGTAATAAGACCTTCTATCCTTTGAACTGAGTGTTATATCCAAGAAAAACAGCATGACTGCTTCTGAAATTAAGCTTGTGCTTTATTCATAAGCCTTAGATGAGGAAAGCATAAGCACCCAGAGGTTTTTAGGGTATTATAATTTGGTTTCAAATCAGTCAGTGCCTCTGTGGGAGTTTTGAAACTTCATATCTTGGATGACACTTTGTTGATGAGAAAAAACTGCTGAGACAATTGCATCATCCCAATAAGACTGTAGGACATTGGAGTGAGCTAATAGTGAAAGGGCTATTTCAAGAATGTGCTTGTGCTTTCTTTAAGCCATGCCATTTTTCTGTGGGGTGTAAGGGCAGGATATCATGCACGTGATGCAATTCTCAGAGAAAAATCTAGATAGGGTTTTGAATTTTGTTCCACCATCTGACTGAATGGCCTTGGTTTTCTTATTGTACTATTTTTCTACAAGATTTTTTGAAATGAACAAAAGCATTGTGAGTGTCAGACTTGAGTTTGAGAAAATATAACCAAGTATATCTAGTCTTGTGATCTATAAAGCTTACATAGTAACTATAGCCATTGTTGGAACTTACATGAGAAGGAGAATAAGGTCTAGAACATCATAATGAATAGATTCAAAAGGGTTGTAAGGCAACTGATGACTTTTAGCTTGAAGACAAGATGCACAAATTAAACTGGATTTATTATCATTGAAAGGAATATTACAACTCAAAAGAGCTTTTCTGACAATTTCTAGTGAGGAAAGCCCAAGTCTGCAATGCCACAAGCTTAGATCAAGTTTATTATTCAGGCTGACTAGAATTTATTGAAATAGGAATTTACATAAGGGTATTGGCAAAATGTGTAGCAGGATGCATCTTGTTTGAGTCTTGAACAGGGCTAAGGTTAAACTTGTAAAGGCTATTCTCAACTATCCCCTTGAGTAGAACCATTCTTGTGTCCTGATCCTTGACCAAACATAAACAAGGATGAAACTCAAAGAAAACCTTATTGTCTTTAGCAAATTGAGACACAGTGATTAGGTTTTTTGTGATATCAGGCACTGTAGTAAATTTTTAAGGCTGAAAGTGTGGTCATTAGTAAGAGGACCTTTAATTAATGAGTTACTAGTAAGTAAAATGTGCAAACCTGATCCATTACC
>BMAC01000671.1:15853-38182 GCA_014905375.1 Phtheirospermum japonicum
CGAGGACGAGAAAGGAAAGTGGATGGCCCCGAGGGATAAAACGGGATGGAGGATGTTGATCGAATTTGAAAAGTTAAATGTGGCTACCAAGACCGATCGTTTCCCTCCCCGTTGCTCGACCACGTGTTGGAAAATATACCCGGCCATTACTCTTTTTGCTTTTGGGATGAGTCCTCGGGTCACTTCAAAACAACAATTCCACCCGAGAATCGACCCATGACGACTCCTATTTGCCCGATGAAAACACTAACCGGCCACTATTCTTTTCACTTCCTAATTGAGTCATCTAAACTTTCATGTCAAATTTCAATGCTCTTTCCATCTATGCTTTCAATTTTTGTCAATTTGCATTATTTGAGTTTTTATGCACAGTTGTACCTTGTGCATGCATGCTTGTACTTGGTGAAACATTGCTTGTTTTTGCTAAAGTTTCGATTTTGCTTGCATTTTCATTGAAGGCATACGACCGAGGCATTCTACCAACTTGCACTTTCATTTTTTAGGATAGTTAGCTATTTTAATTTCTTTATTTTTATTTTCCTTTTATTTTCCAAGCTTGAAATACAATGAAACTCACAATTGAATCGAATTTCGATAATACCGAGCCATGAACCCGTTGATTCATTTCAACACCACGAAAACTAAGAAAACAGTAAGCGTGCATATCACACGAGTGAAATCTGACCAGAATTTCCATTGGAAACGAGACTCGTGAGGTTAAGTGCAAAATTCGTATAATTAATAGGTAATGTGTACGAAATAAAAATTTAAGAGAAAAAGTGTCAAATTGGGCACAATCGAGGAGGTAAGAAAAAATCTCTATTTTTTTTTTTTTTATGTATTTCGCTGGCGTACGAGCAAGTCCAGATTAAACATCCATTTTTTCCCCCCACACACTTAAAGTGACACAGAGAATTGCACCTATTATTAAATACTCGATCATTTGGGTTTCATAGTCCTTAAACTTCTAAGAAACCCAAAAGAAATATAAAAAAATTAGTGCTGGGCTGGGTAAGTGCAAGAACTTGGAGGCCTCAGCAGCTATATTTCTGGCACTGCTGATCCCAACATTTCTCTCATTTTTATCTCAGATATTTATGGTATGTGCTGTTTCTGTTTTTTGTTTTTTTTTTTTTCAAATTTACTGATCTTTAATTCTAAACCCTAATGTTTTAGTAACTACTGCTTTTGCTTTATATGGTTTTTAAGTTTGGGATGTGAATAGAGATTTTTCAAGTGTGGTTGAGATAATTACTCCTGAGGTCTATCCTAATTATAGAAAACTAAGTTATATTTTGAAATTACACACACATATATATATACCTAATTGGGCTAAACCTGATGAGTATTTTTGTAATTTGATGCTTGATGTGGTATCGTGAGATTTTCGAGAAATTGTTATTGTTGCTATATCTTCACATTCTAATTTCGTTCAATATTACCTTTTTGCACATAGCTTCCATGAATCAAATATTGAAATCCGAATCTCATTCATACGCATATATGGGCACTCAAAAATAAGCATCAAATTAAATACCTGCAAAATCATATACCGTAGCCCTTCTGACGTTCAAATCAGAGATAAAAGCCATGAAAGTTAATCTAATCAATTGAAAGAGTAAGATGAATAACTAACACGTGTATTTTGTATTTACCTATCTTAAAAAGGTCCGTTTATCGTAGTCAATCTCAGATTTATAGAATGAAGATAGGATTTTTATTTATTACCTTAATAATTAATTTTAGTCAATCCACAATTCATTGGATAAATATTGAATCAACGGGTAAGCAAACCAAATAGAGTAAATGTGGTCAACGCAGGATATCCTTCCTTTTATTTTCCCTTCCCTATAAAAGTAACATCAATGAAGGCATAACCATTGTCATATCAATACTTGTTACTGTAACTTCAATAATATCTATCTATATTCTTTTTGTTTTATTTTTTTGAAGAATGGGCAGAAATATTCAGACCACGGCTGACCAATGGATAAATCTACTGGTTTGTTTAGTAGTTGTGATGATTACTCAGGTCGATGCGGCAGGTGTGTTTTATTTTATTTTATATTTTAAAAACTTTTAACTAATGATATTTTTCAGTATTTGTTAGTATTTCAAAAACAAACCACAATCAAAGATTAATCATTTCATATCATAAATAAGTAACGACTGAAATGATATTGGAGCAGGACAAGTGATACAAATTGGAGGACTTCAAGCTTATGTTAGTGGCCCTAAAGATTCCAAGATTGCTGTCATATTAGCCTCTGATGTCTTTGGTATGTCATAATAATTTCTCGTATTTTAATATTATTATATATACACGGAAAGAGATAGAGAATTTTGTGAGAATTGTTTGAAAAAAAATTAAGAAATGCTCTACATTTTGATGATGGTGATGTCCTCATGAAATTATACGTGATAATTATCTTGTCATATATATTATTATGTTAATATTAAAAAATTGTTTTTATCAAAAAGTGAAAATATACATTCACACGAGTTATTATATCGCAGACCTAGGTGAAAATTTATACAATTCATAATATATATATATATATATATANATATATATATATATATATATATATATATATATATATATATATATATATTATTGAAAGATATTACAAAATTTTTTTTATAAATTTAGTATTAAAACAATTATTCACTTTGTTTTTATTTTTTCTAAAATCTTTGGAAAATAAAATATTATTAATCTACAAGAGAAAAAAATGTTACTGGACGAAATATGTGAAATTATCATAACTCACAAATGGGCAAAAAATATTCGCACATTACATTAATCACATATCATAATCACACATAAAGTATAATGAGAACTTAGTATTATTTTTTTTTTAGTTTATAAAATTATGGAATATTCTTCTATTTAAAAATGACAATGTTAAAATGTATATTTCATAGTTTGTTTGTTTTTCTAAATTATTGTCAGTAATTGAGTAGAAAGATATAATATTCAACTTGTAATAAAAATAAAATAAGAGAAACCATCAATAATACTGAATTATAAAGCTAATAACAAGTTATAAATAATGACTTTTTAAATATTTATAAAATTAGTTGTCTGAGCTTTAAAAAAAGTTTTTAAAAAATGTAAAAACATATTATATATCTTTTAAGTTAAGTTGTATTTTATAAAATTCTTAAAATTTTAAAAATTACTTACATCTTCCTAAGTTTTTTTTAATTATTTTCACTCTAAAAATAATGACAATTTTATAAGAATTCATAAATTATGTTTGAGAACATTCAACGAATTCCACTAAAATTTATTAATATTTACGTAATTTCATAGTATAAGATTTTACAAAATTCCATTACAGTCAGATGAAGTCAGATGAAATCCATGAAAATCAATAGAATTCAATAAATTAAAGAAGGGGGCTTTGACCATTTAGGCGAAAAGAAAATATCTGTATTCCATTAAATCCAAACAATATTTCATAGATTTTATATATTTATTTGCTATGGATAAATACCTAATTTACCCGTAACTAAACAATCTTTTTCTACTTGTACGCACCTAATTTCAAGCAAAAAGCAAACAAAATAAAATTGTTTCCAGGCTCAAATTTCATACTCTCCTCACTCTCCTCATTATATTTGAGAATTTCATGCTAATTTGGGAAACTAGATTAGAGTTTTATACTAATTGGATTTAATTGACTTTATATTTGAGAATTTCATGCTAATTTGGGAAACTAGGTTAGAATTTTATACTAATTGGATTTAATTGACTTTATTCTAATTTGAGAATTTCATACTAATTTGGAAAGTCATTTTATAGAATTTCATACTCTTTTCTTATACATTTTCATACTCACTTTTTAATTAATGCTCATGATTAAATTCCATACATGTTTTTTAAGAATTTCATACTTCTTTCTATAAATTTTCAGAATTCCAAAAAATCTCAAACAAGTATGAAATTCTTAAAAAAATATATGTAACAAATTCAATCATGTCCGTTAACAACAAAAAATAATAAATATGAAAATCTATAAGAAGAGAGTATGGAATTAAATTTTATGAAATAAACTCAATCATACCCATTCACATAGGACCATTCAAATGAAATTCTCAAACCCCGTTAAACGTTAAATTAGTACGAAATTCACATACAAAAGTAAATCCATTAAATTAAATTAGTATGAAATTTTAAAAGACTTTCATTAATCTTTAATTATGGGTTCGAATTTCATTAATCTTTAATTATGGGTTCGAAATTTGTGAGATGATGGTGAAAAGCGAATGGGGAAATAAATATGAAACAAAATTATCGGAGTAATCACTTTTCATTTTCAACGCAGAATAGTTCAATTGAAGGAAAATGTATCATGAATTTATTTAGGGGCGATACAGTCCATTCCTATCTACCATTTATTAATTAATAATATTAATTTGGCCTATATGGGACAAAACTAATTAAAATGATTAAATGGTAGATACAAGTTTGATTTTGTCACCAAACGGTAATTTTCCCACAAAGAAGGGGCACCTGCTTTCTTATTTTCTCTTATATTTTCTTTCTTATGTGTTGATGGCAATATTGCTATTTACTTTCATTTCATATTTTTTATTTCTTATTTACGCAGGATTTGAGATTCCCCACTTGAGGTACTCCCTAAAACCCAATTGTGTCACAATTTGTTTTCTGGATTCATTTCGCTTTGCGGAAAAAAATAAATTAAAACATTTTGATGTTGTATATGTATTACAATTTACAAATTTTATACGAAAAATCAAGACAAAATAGACGACTTTTCCTTAAAGCTATTATATTATAGCAATTAAAATTTTGTTAGGAGGCAAAACAAGGATTAGGTAGATTAAATCTCCATTAATTTGAAATGAAAATATTTATTTAGATTAAATTTCCATATATTTTCGACCCTAAAAGCTTGTATATCAGACTGATAGTACTTTTTTTTATCAAATACGGAAATACATAAAAAATCTAATCTATGGACTTTCACTTAATTAGATCTAGCCTAATAATATCTTTATTATATAATCATATTGTTTTTTAATTAAATAAGAATAAATGCAAAAATTACAGACTATCCACTTCCATTTAATTAGATATAATAAGGTGCACAATTGATTTTAAATTCTCTAATGAGGGAGGCTCGTTTGAACTCTTATATATATATATATATGTATGTAGTATATATATTAAATAACAAAGTAGAATTTTGTATAATATATTTGTTTTCAACATTAAAGGCAGATTGCGGACAAAGTTGGTGCCGCTGGGATTTATACTTTGGTTCCAGATTTCTTCAAGGGAGATCCATTTGTATCTGATGATCCTAAGAAGCCTTTCAATGATTGGATTAAAAAGCATCTACCCGTGAGTTTCTTTCTTCCTTTCTTGAATAAGTTAGCCATAACCACATCAAAAATTAGAAACATTTCACAAAATGCACAAAATCAGCTATTATGCTTAATGCCCTCATAGTTTAGTTATGTATTTCATTCTGTTTTTGTAGGAAAAGGGAATTGATGATGCAAAGCCACTTATTGAAGCTTTAAAAAGTAAAGGCATAACTAAGATTGGAGCTGCTGGTTTCTGTTGGGGAGGTCCGTTATTTATTTATATTAATTAACAAAAAAGATTTCCTATATTCTTTAGCATTATGATTTAAAGAAATAATAAAAATTACATTTGGATATCGATTTAGGCAAGGTTACTGTGGACCTTGCAAAAATATCTGATGTTCAAGCTGTGGTGCTGCTACACCCTACAGGAGTTACTGTTCAAGATATTCAAGGTAAGGTTAAATATTGTAGGTGGCCAAATTGCAATTTCAATTAACCCATTCTTGGTTGCTAATTTTAGGTAAAATGAAATTTGTTTATTGACAACTGAAAATCAAAATTTCAGGAGTAAATGTTCCAACCGCAATTCTTGGAGGTCAGAATGACGCATTGGTTTCACCAAATCTTCTGAGACAATTTGAATTAGCTTTGGAGGCAAAAAGGCCTAAGGTACGTAGCAAATTAACATATATGTATATACATCTCAAGTCAAGTTTTTTTGTTTTTTTTTAATAACCAACCCTTGAGCATTACGAGATAACACATATTGATTTTGGTGTTCGTGTATATGCTGCTTGTAAATAATTATTTTGGTTGTTTATAGGTCGATAGCCTTTTGAAGATATTTCCCGGAGCCGAACATGGGTGGACTACAAGGTACAATGATACCGATCCGGCTGCTGTAAGTAGAGCTGCGGAGGCTCACAAGGAGTTGTTGAATTGGTTTAAGAAATATCTCAAATAAGTTGTATTGGAAAATCTTGTTTATCTTTGTGAGACAAGATTTTGTAAACATGTAGCGAGAAATAAAACTTTTATTTCAATAAAATGGCTAAACAGCCTTGTGTTACTTTACATTCTAAATTCTCTTTTCTTTTTTATTCTTAGTAAAATATATACTGTACTGTAATAAATTATATAGGTAATATTGGAAATCATGTTACACAAAAGTATATTCTGATTCGACCAAATAGATTGATGCTTCAAGAAAATAGGATATTGACTTCAGTTATGAAATCAGCGACCTGAATAGCTTCAAAACACTTGATCAGAGACCTAGAAAGACCTCCGGAAGACTCCTAGTGACTTGATCGATCCTGCAAAACAAAACTGAAGCCAAGGCGGTGGACAGCCCCGGCGTAGGCCCTCCAATGCTTAAGTTAGCGAGTGCGAGAGAGATGCAAGAGGTCAAATATGTAAGATATGAAATTAACTTAGAGTAAGAAGTGAGGCCTGAGTCCTCTTTATATAGATAAGAGAAATATTCTCAATCTAAGGTTTCCCTCTCCTACTATAATACCATAAATAGCATGATCGACTTAAAATTAGAATTCCTCCTGTATGCTAAGTTCTCATAAATAATAGAACTCTCGCTAAATTAACAAAATAGACATGGTCCTATAATCTTTATTACGTGAGCGTAGTCCGCCGGGACCCCATAAGATAACTCACATTAGCCCATCAGGGCCCAAAAACCATGAAACTCAGCCCCGAAGCCGAACTACCACTACAAGAAAACTGGAATTTAGAGACGGATTTTTCCGTTGCTAATAAATTATTTCCGTTGCTAAATTCAGATAGCAACGGATTAGCAACCGACCATAAGAGCTCGCCACTCCTATGTGACAGGTCGCTGCCCTCTAAAACAGCTCACCCAACTCCCAGAAGGATTAGACCTTCCAAGAAATGAGGTCGCTTACCAAATAACCACATAGTTACCTGCATGTTGCCGACGTGAATATTTGATGCGTATCAGCTAGTTCCCCATAATCTGATTAAATGAGGTAGGAAACTAAGTAGAATGTAATCATGATTTTCTTCCGAAGTAAAACAGTCACAACTCTTGGAACAAACACACCTCTTTTAGCCATCACATCCCAATTAAGATCATTGAATTGAATGCACCTCTACACCATGTCGGACACGCGTCAGCATCCTGTTTCCTCGTAATATATTTAATCCAGTTGGCCCACAATAAAACCCTACCAACTTTCTCGCCTTTCGAAAAACCTTTGTCTTTTCAGCTTTTTCCTTACACCGCCCAACACAAAATGCCCCTTCGTCCTCACTTATCCTCATTTTCACCAAAACATGAGCAAAATACGCCATTTCCCCTCTACAAAAAAGCTTCTCGCGAATTTACAAAAATCACAAACCACTATCAGCCTGCACCAAATCCACCAATCAAGATGATGAGTAAGTCCCCCTAATCCTTTGTCGTAACAATAATTACTCTGATTTTGCTATAATTGCTGCATTGTTGAGTACAAATTATCAGTTTTGCTGAATTGTACGAATATTTCTCTTGTGTTGCTTTGTGGTTGATGATGAATACAACTTCGTCTAACTCTGATCCTCAAAACCCTAATACCTCAAACCCAGATACAACCTCTGATACTGAATCAACCGAAATTACTCTTAAGCGACCTAGTAAAAAAGGAAGAGCACCTAGGCTTGCAGCCACTCTTGCTAACGAACCAGGGGGAGATATTACCTGGACCGAACTCGAGCCTCAGACTAGAGCCTTAACTAAATAAATTCCTGAAGGGATCCCTATGGTAGAATAGGAAATGCCTTCAACCTCCAAACCCGAACATTCTCTAGCTAACCCAGTAACCATAGTACCTCCATCGGCTCACGCCGACCTACCTGAACTCCCGCGAGCTACTAGGGTAGTCGCGCAAACCCCTTGGGTGCTTCCTGATCGGAGCAAACTCGAAAATTTTGAAAAATCACTTAACCTCCCTGAAACTGCCAAACCGGTCTATCCTAAGATCCGTCAAACTGCCCCAGATCATCCCCCTCATAATCATATCAGATTACTTGACGAGCTCCTAAATGCAGGACTCAGATTTCCATTTCAGTGGTTTTTGTCACCACTACAAATAAATGTAAAGTCCCCCTCCTCCAAATGACTCTTAATTCAATTAGATTCTTAGATGGGTATGTGATTTTGTGTACATACTATGATGCCCAGCCCGACCCAGGATTTTTCCATTTTTTCTTCCTAGTAAAATACCAAGAAAGTCCCTTCTACCTTTCTTCTCGTCAGAAAACACGCTTCTTGGTGAATCCATCACCAGAAGTGCCTGAATAGAGGAATAAATTCTTTTTTATCAACAACACTGAAACCTGGCCATTCAATACCGAACTGCAAAATTCCACTCTTAAACAAGACTCACTCCCTTCTCCTCAAAAATAACCTGCCCTTTACCAAAAATATTCTGATCTGCTCTTTGAATGGAGTAAGCTCCATTTTGATGTGGTGAGGCTCACAAAGTGGGAAAGAGTCTTTTCATTTGTATTTCTCGACTCGCGACCTACGGATCAGGTTCTGACCAGATCTGAATTCGGTAGGTTTCTGAGTTTTCACAAATTCCTTCGACCTTGTTTTCATAATAACATAGACTAATTCATTCCCTCTTTCCTGCAGATGGTATCATTGACAACTGCCTTTCATCGAGCTTGGAGGGAGTTGTCGTCCAACCTGATCCAAGCCCAGCAGTAACATCAACAGTGCGACCTCCAGTATTTGATGTAGATGAGGAATTAAATCGCACTATGGCTGCGAAAAACGTCCAAGAGGTGCCCAGCGATCCTAAAGAACAAATGCCTCTCTGAAATATTGTGAACAAAGGGAAAAGAAAGAAAGCAGTCAGAGAGCGAACTCCTCCGCGGCAAACGCCTCCGATCCCAAAACGACGATATCTCCAAAAGGGCTCTGCATCAAGTCCCCCAGACTTGGAGAAAAGTTTGGCACAATGTGGCAGTGCCGACCAATTCAAGTCTCTTCTTCAAAAACAGATGGTTACCCAGGTAATTTTAATTCTTCACAATAACTCACTTAAATACCCTTAACATAACATTTCTAATTTATTCTGGTCTTCATGATATAGTTTGAACCCCTAGTGAATGCATTATCCAATCAACTGCAAGTGGCCACCTCCGAGAGCGAGCTTCAAAAAACCTCCGACACGTTAGCAGTGCAGGCATAAAAATAGACACAATAGTTATCCTTGACTCAGGGAGAGCTGGACGAAGCGCATCGCCGAATGGCTACTCGGGAGGAGGAGATGAATATTTCCAATAGCCAGGTAGAAACCTTGGAGGATCGGATAAAAAAGTTGGAAGAGTTGCTGCAAGAAAATAAGAAGCAGGTGCATGAGTTAGCCGGTATAGCTCCGGGAAAGAGGATTGCTGAAGATAGAGAAGAAGGGGTGCTCGAAGGTCTCCACACATTTTTGAAGAGTGATGTGGGAAACAAATTCATGGAGGCTTATAGGATCGAGTTGTTGGACGTGTACAAGAACACAACTCATTTCCTGGGCAAGATGAGGAGGGGAGGCCGAGAATGGGTCAACTTCGCTATAGAGCGAATCAAGGCTCAACTTGTCGCAACTAATGTTTCCTTCAAGCCTCATGGGAAGAGTACACATGCCGAGCTACCCAACGTTTCCTTCTAGAAGTGTGATCAAGACCAATCTGTAAAAGTAAAATGGTGGATCCTTTGCAAGGGTAATGCAATTCTGCAAGCTGGGCTTAGTGCCGAACTAGATACTCCCCTAGATGAACTGCTCTCTTAGTTGTGAACATGTTTGATTTATTTATCTTTCCTGTAACCTGGATATTTATTTCTTTTGATGACCATACGTAAACTTGATTCCTCGTTATAACTCAAGTGTCTCTTGTATCATAGAGTCCCCTTTTATGATGTTCATAACATATTTCACGATAATATAAACCTGCCAAATTATGGTTATAAAAGGTAAAAACACCTAAGCCGTTAATAAATCATACCTGACCATAATCAACGTAGATCAGAACATAGTTAGGCTGCTGAGAGAAGACCAGAACTAGTCAAGATTCCACCTAGTTCCCCAAGTTAGTAGAATAACTTGAACTTCCTCATAGCATCTTAAGAATCCAATTGTAAAGAAAAATCCATATCAATCAGATACACCTCAGTTCAAAATATTCTAAAGCATGTCTGTCAAACATATCTGAGGATATATGAAAACATGCAGCCAAACATGCTTCCACATAAAACCCAGATACTCAACACACCTAAACACATAGGACTCATCACAAGAACATAAGACCAAATCAAAACACCTAAACACATTGGACCGAATATAAGCACATAAGTCGCACCAGACCAGATAAACACATAAGACCAACACGTAAGTTCAATACAAGAATTGGGAGAAAACATGCAAATCAAACATGCCTCCTCTCAGTATATATACTAGAGATATGTAAAACAAACATATGTAAGGTTTGGCAAGAACACGTAGATCAAACATGTTCTCACATAAAATCAACCATTATCCTGCCCATAAAAACCATCGCCGACCTAATAAGAGCGTCGAGGCGAGACCATATTTCCGACCTTATGAGAGCATCGATCTTTAACCATAAAACCATAAAACACCGTAGAATGCCATAATAAATCCTTTATTAGATAGATATCAGCCCATAATGGGTAAAAGTGTGATAAGAACATGAGTTCGGTGTCGACTTAAAGGAGCGTCGACCCATGATAAAAATAAGTAGGGATAAGGGTGTAGAAAATTAAAGCTTATCATCTGGACTGTCAGGATTGGAGAGTTAGCATATATTCCAGATTTTTAGAAAAGCTTTCCTTTGTGCGTCTCTAAGCACATATGTTCCGTCTTTATGGTGCACTCCATTCCGTTTTCCTCTTGTGAGATTTCCATCTATTCTTCATAAAGGGGTACCAGATCCTCCTCCTCTTTCATCTTCTTAGAGCTGGGTTTTTTTTCTTGTGTATCCCTCATTCTTCCTTGTTTGTTCCCACTCATGCCTTTCCTGACCATATTTCATGTAGCGTTCAGACGCTTTTACCCTGCAAAAGATCATGAAGCAATCATGGTTTGATAACCATCGTAATTTCTAGAATGTGATCATTGACTTCGTAAAGATAAAAAAAATAGGAAAAATAGAAAAGTTGAAGCTCTGCCGCCGCACGTCCGTTCTAGAACAGAGATTTTGGTCGAAATTGAAAGGCTAGGACTTTTGAAAGTAACCGATGAAAATGCAGAACGTGTGAACGGACTAATAGCAAAGAATAGTGGTTAGAGAAAAAGAAGTATTTTTTGAGATTTGCCTTACTAGAGCACTAACTTTATTCGTCATAATTTAGACGTTATCCACATTGAGAAAAATATTTTTGATAATATGTTGAACACGGTGATGAATGTCAAAGGGAAGACAAAAGACACTACGAAATCAAGAGATGATTTAGCAGAATACTGTCACTGTCCCGAACTTCATGCAGACGCATCAGTAGAGTATCCCAAAGCATCGCACACGCTTGATAAGCCGTCAAAAGTTCCATTGTGTGAATGGATAAAGGCTCTCAAGTTTCCAGACGGGTACGCATCAAATCTAGGTCGTTGTGTTGATATGAAAGGGTTGAGATTGTACGAGATGAAAACCCATGACTGTCACGTGTTTATGCAGCGGTTGATCCCAATTGCATTTCGAGAGCTGCTTCCTCATCCCGTGTGGAAGACACTAACAGATGCAAGTTTGTTTTTCAAAGATCTGAGTGCGAGAATCATTGGAATTGCTGATATGAGTCGTTTAGAGTGTGACATTCCCCTAATACTATGTCAACTTGAGATGATATTTCCACCATGTTTCTTCGATTCAATGGAGCATTTGCCTATCCACTTACCATACGAAGCGAGAATTGATGGTCCAGTGCAATATAGGTGGATGTATCCTTTCGAGAGGTATCTACGCAAGTTGAAAAAAAAGTAAGGAATAAAGCATGTGTTGAAGGCTCGATAGCAAACGCATATCTAGTTGAAGAGGCATCAAATTTTGTTTCGTACTACTTCGACGATAATGTATCCACAAAAAGGACAAACTTAAATCATAATGAAGAAGTTCAAAATGATGAAGACGACGATCCAAACGTTCTATCTATTTTCAAAAATAATGGTAAAGCTTTCTCAGACGTAGGGAAAAGATTCTTGTCGGATGAAGAACTGGCCGAGGCCCAAAGATATGTGTTACTAAATTGTGCTGAACTCCAATAATTTATAAGGTTAACGATTCAAGCTCGTTGCAATTGTAATTATCAAAATCTATTAATTAAATATTATAAAAATTCTCCATTTTAAATATAAATGTGCAGTTTGTTCGAAAATGGTGTTAAACGTCACCAACCTAACATTACGGATGAGGCACCGAATCAAAAATTGGACGCTGAATTTCCTGTTTGGTTTGAGAACTACATGAGTCTTAATTATCTTTAAAATTACGTGGCAATTAATATATATTATAACATTTTAAAACATAAAATTATTGTAGGCACGAGATCCTTTGATTAATGTAAATGACGATTATATAAGGTCCATTGCGTATGGTCCATCACGTGTTGTGAATATATTCAACGGTTGTAAGATAAATAGATATAGATTTCACACCCTTGCGTATGGTTCTGAATGATCAACGTCGAGCACAGGAGTTTGTATAAGAGGAACAAATTATGGAACAGATTATATGGATTATTACGGTCATCTTCTAGAAGTGATTAAATTGGAGTATCACGGGCTTCAGACGACCGGAAGAACGCTCTTGTTCAACTATGAGTGGTTTGATCCAACTCCAGCTGGCACGAAGATTCACCCCCTATACAAGCTCGTTGATATCAATCATAAACGTAGATTCACTCGATATGAGCCATTCGTAATCGCCTCCCAAGCGACTCAAGTGCACTACAGTTCGTATCTGAGTTTGAAGCGAGACAAACTAGACTGGTGGGCAACTTGTAAAATTAAAGCTCGATCAACGGTGGATTATATCGAGCCTCGGGTTCCTAAACAACAGTCATTCCAAGAAGATATTGTAGAAACATTTCCTGCAATACAATTGAAGGATGTCGACTTCCAATTAAACGACCCTCTCAATCACGAAAACGTCGAGTCGGTCGATGATCGTGATTTTGAAGAGTCGGAAAGCGATGAACTAGTATTAACTGAAGAAGACGAAGAAAGCTACGAAGATGAGTTTAAAAGTTAGGGTTGAGGTTCGAAGATTTTACGAGTGTTAATGATAATCTGAATTTCTATCGTGATTTATATATATATATAATTAATTTTATTTATTAAAAAACTGTGTTTTATGTTTGATGCATGGCAGGGGTCCGCATAGTCGTCAGATTTCTCTCGGCTCATCATCCTCGGGACCCCATGAGGATGACAATGATGCCGCCGACCTAGATTTCGATGATACTGTTCCACCTACCCAGCCTGATGAGGCTGGGAGCACACCCGGTACAGAAGTCAGGAATATCGGGATTGAGGTATTCGTGCTCGAAAATAGGTAAGTAACATTTTAATCAATTTTGTTATGTGTACAATATATAATTTAATTATTTTACATATATTGAAATAAATTTATTAATTTTTAGGTTACAAAGTCCGTCAAAGGAATTGCCGAACTATTTGAGGACTATACACGAGTCTCGTATCCACCCAGTAGGGTGGAAATTCGAGCGCATCCCGGACAACCATCGTCAGACGTGGTGGCCTCGTCTTAGGGTAATTTTATTTATTCATTTATTTTGTATTAAGTAAATTGATTAATTATTTTGTTTAATTGTATTTGTTTTGTAGGGGTTGGTATGGTGGGACAGAGGTATATATGAAGAGAATGACATCAAGACGGCATTCTATATAGCGATGCAGGATTCTTATAAGAGTCATATATATGAGTGAAAAAAGGCGTATCGATTGGAGGGGACGATACCTTCCTGCGTAGGGGCGGCGAACTAGAATAGATGGCTGGTGGAGTTTCAGAAGCCTGAGGAGGTAGAGAAGTCTGAGAAGGCCAGGCGCAACAGATTGAGCGAGCCCTGAGGCCCTTCGACTGGTATAACGAATCACCAAGGCGGGTCTATACCAAAAAATCGACAAGCCGCCGAAATTGTAAGTTGATAATAATTTTATATTTTAAGTAATTAATTATATTATTGAACATGTATAATTTTATATTTTAATTCATTCATATATTATTGTAAATGTATCTTTATATACAGGCTGCTTGGACTGGTACGCAGCCCAGTAACTGCGACCTTCTTCTGAAGTATCATCGATATCCCGACGGCACATTTACGGATCCCAAAACCCAGAGGATAGCTATAAGTTTATATTATATTATATATATATATATATATGAGTTATTTAGTTTAAAATCTATTAAAAGTTGTTTATTAATAGTAGATGAAATTTTTTATATTAGGAGGACTATGAGAGGGCTTTGGAGGAGAGGTGTGATGCGTCGTCTGATGATAGCAGCACTCAGGTAGACCCGAACGAGGTTTATCTACAGGTTGTCTGGAATAAGAAGGGTCGACGCTATGGCCTTGGATACTTCGGGAAGGCTCAGAAGGGCAATACTTCTTCCACCTTCACCACCGATGTTCGACAGCTTCAGACGCAGCTCCAGTCCCAGTAGATGTAGCTTGAGCTAGCCAACCAGGAGATTCAGCGGATTCGCCAGGAGCAGGTGCTGGAGATTCAGCGGATCCGCTAGAAGCAGGAGCGTTCCCAGTTGGCGCTCCAACAGCAGATTGAAGCCGTTGTTGCTCTGGCCATGTCTCGTCAGCGTTCTACTCAGCCTCCTACTGATCCGACGTTCGATAATGATGATAATTAGAATGATGGACAATTCTGAGTTTTTTAATACTTTGGGATATTTGAATAATTTATTTTGATTTTGGAATATTAAATCATTTGTTTTGATTTTGGATTATTAGATTATTTATTTTGGGTTATCTATACATTTATTTGTTTATTTTCTTTTAATTTATTTATTAATTGATATATCAGAAAATTTTATAATATTTAAATTCCTTACTGACGGCCTACTGACGTGGGGAGCCGTCAGTATATTTTATGATTTGATGACGGCTAAAAAACCACCAGCAATGCTGACGGCCACATAACCGCCAGCAATCCTGAAGGGCACTTGACCGCCAGGAATACTGACGGCAATCCCGTTAGTACAGCTCCGTCAGGAGTACTGACGGTCAATTCCTAACGGCCCTGGCCGTCGCTAAAGCCGTCACGAACACTGACAGGGACATTTACCCGCCTGGATACCATAATACTGACCAGTAGAATGTTGACGGCCAATATCCGCCAGGAGGCCGTCAGTATTCTATATACTGACGGCTTCCTGGCGGATATGGCCGTCAGCATAGCTGGACTTTCTTGTAGTGTTCTTTTATTGCCAAAAAAAGTATTAAAAAAAACTTATTTGATACCAAATTAATGTTATGTACTTTTTACTTAATCAGTGTTCTAAAACTCGTTAGGCGCCAGCCCAGTGCCTAGCGCCTATGCGGGGTCTAGAATTTGAGAATAAATGCCCTCATTTAAAACATTACATCCAACCATTTAATGGTTCAACATACTACCTGCTACACAATAAAGTCTATGACAATCTAAAACTAAAAGTATTAATCACAAGTTACAATTCACAGGTTTAAAACTATTGTTCAATTCAAAGTTCAAAATAACATAGATCCATAAGTTCATTAGTCAAATAAAAATAAAATAACATACATTTCAAAATTAAATAATTAAATAAGTATAGCATTCAAGCATTAGAAACAACTAATAAACATATGCACTAAGTAGCAAAACGGCGTCGTTTTGGGCCAGAAAAACTTTAAAAAATATAAATATATATAACATAGTGTGCGGCGTCTAGGCGTCGAGGGCGCCCGACGACTTCTTTAGCCGATTTTCGAAAATCGTCGGCGGGCTGGTGGCGCCGAGCGCCTAGGCGCCCGCCTATGGTGCGTTTTATTACACTTTACTTAATAGATTGATAGATAATTTCTTACTTTATACTGAAATTCTTATTTTATGTCCAAAAATATAATAAATATTCTTATTTTATGTTCCAAATTTTTCTTACTTTAAAGTGAAATTTCTTACTTTATGTACGAAAAGGTAAGAATTTTCTGATTTAATGTCCTAAAAATCAAGAAAAAAACAATACTTTATCGTCGAACTTTGTAGTAAATCTCTTATTTTATGTTCAAAAATATAAGAACTTCTTACTTTATATCCTAACAAGCAAGAAAAAATTCTTACTTTTTCTTAAAAAGTAATAAAACCTCTTAGTTTATGTCCCAAAAAGAAAACTCCTTACTTAATGTACGATTGTTTTTTTTACTTTATAGTGAGATTTATTAATTTATGTTTATTTGGGCTAAAAAAAAAAGAAGAAAATTCGTCGAAAATTCTCTGTCGGGTGGTCCCTAGATAGGGGCCGGCAGCGGGGTGAGGTGGTGGTGGTGGAGTGGGTTGGATTTATTGATATTATTATATTTATTTATTAGTATTATTTTAATAAAAGATAATTTTATAATTATATATTTGAGGTTTTACTATTTGACAATTTGTATAATTACTTGTAGAATTCGGAAAAATATGTTTTCTATAAATTTGGCAATTACCAACAAGGTGGGTGATTTGATATTATTTATATTTACTACTTGATTACTTTTATTATTATTTTTTTGAGAAATAACTACTTGATTACTTAATGTATATTAATGGTGTGAATAAACGTATTAGAACTTAATACTATAATAAATGTCAAGAGACAGTTTCAAGTTTTTCCTCCTATTTTGTCATGAAGTGCAACTTTTTCTATTAACGTATTTGATATGACTTGTAAAATATTTTAGAGATTCACTAAAAGTATTGGCTCATTCTCTCTCATAATATTATATTGAGGTAAACAAAATAAGGCATTAAACTTTGTATTTCAATAGAGATAACGTTGTGTTGTGTTGTTTGTTGTCTGACGCTTTATAATCAATAATACCTTTTGGAAAATATCTATGGTGGTATATGAATTGATCATGCACTTTATTATCCATCTTTATTTTCTTTCTCCAACATATGAAATTAATTCAGGATTAGTAGAAAACTTCTAGAGAAAATAGTTTCATTTTTCGCCAATAGCTTGTAAATTTAGGAATTTTACTGATAATGAACTAAAATTTAAAGTTGAGTGACTTTTAGTTTACTACTATTCTTTCTTTAATTGTTCCCATATTTAGGATACACCTAAGAAAACTTCACTAATAACTATATTTTTATTTGTTTATTTATGTGAAGAATGGAAAAAAATATTCGAGTCATGGGTGATCAATGTACAAAGCTCCTGATTTGTTTAGTTCTGATGAATACTTTCGCTACACATGCCATAGAAACTCTGTCAGGTGGGTTTGTTTTTTTATTGTCTTCTTGGTTTTATTTTTACTTTTTTGAATTTCCAAGTAATGATTTTATGTTATTTTGTACTTATTTTCCTAAGCTTACTTTTGCAACACATGTTAATAGAGTTGCTATTTTAATTTTATTTTTTTTTCCCATTTGGGTTGTAGAATGTGTGGATGGCCCCCCAACAGGTTAGTACTATGATCTCCAACATACTAAAATTGTTAGATGACGTTTTTGTGAAAATTATTACAGTTATTCCCTCAAATTCAACACAAAATCAAAATTAAAGGTTTTTCTATAATTAACCCAAACTTAGGGGAGTTTTTGTAATCATCCTTTCACAGAGATTAGTTACAGAAAATACGGTACTGACTTATTTTATTTTATATATTTAAACCCATAGTTGTCTCACAAAATACAGATACCCGTATGATATTGGCTTCCATATTACAAATTAAAACATCAATGGGTATTTTTGTCAATTATTAAATACAAACGTCTATGGGTGTATTTGTCAAATTTTGGAATAGGGGAAGTGCAAGAAATTGGAGGCCTCCAAAGTTATGTTACTGGCCCAAGAGATTCCAAGATTTCTGTCATATTGGCCTCTGATATTTTTGGTATGTACGTAATTATTAATAGCAGTTGCATTCCTTTATTGTTTATTGAGTCTTATAGTAACAATTTTTTACGCAGGATTTGAGGTTCCCCACTTGAGGTACTCCCTGAAACCCAATTGGATTAATTTTGTTGCGCGAAATAAACATTACTTGTTACAAAATGTTTTTTGTCGTTGCATACATTATTTACAAACGTTTTGTGAAAAAAAAAAAAAAAAAAAGACAAACGGCTTACTTTATCATAAGAGATTAAATTTTCATTAAATTAGAATGAAACATTTTAATAACTCGCCATTAATTTACTTTTTTTAATTTTTATATAGAATATAATTAATTGTGCACTAATTATATCCGTTTTCATCCATGAAGGAAGGTCGCGGATAAAAGTGGGTGCAGCTGGATTTTATACTTTGGTTCCAGATTTTTTCCATGGAGATCCATATGTATCTGGTAGACCCGAGAAAACCTTTCAATGATTGGATCAAAGAACATCCAGCTGTGAGTTATTATTTATTTATTTATTACTTTATTGAGTAGGGATAACAACAATTGAAATCCAACCGTATATTAAAATTAATGCGCTTATTTAATTCAGCTATTTCTGAAAAATCACCTTCCTTTTGTTTTTAGAAAAATGGAATTAAAGATGCAAAGCGAGTTATTAAAGCATTAAAAAGCAAAGGCATAATCAAGATTGGAGGTGCAGGTTTCTGTTGGGGAGGTCGGTCTTTTAATTTATTTTTATTTTTTTAAATAAATTGTCCCCAAATTATAAGCTAATTGCAGAGCAAATTCATAATTTCCTATTTTCATCATTTTAGGCAAAGTTGTTGTGGACCTTTCACAGTCTCCCTATATTCAAGCGGCGGTGTTGTTACATCCTACATATGTTACCGTAAAAGATATTGAGGGTACGATTAATTCTTAGTTGCCAAATTTAAGGCTTAAAATGCAATCAATTCGATTATTTTGAGGACTTCAAAACCAATTTCCAGGAGAAAAGGTTCCAATCTCAATTTTGGGAGGTCAGAATGGACACGTTGGCTCCACCTCAACTTCTGAAAGACTATGAATCTGCTTTGAAGGCAAAAAAACCTAAGGTAAATAAGGGTTAAATATAAAACAACTTTTTAATTTGCAAATTTATTTCTATTTTACAAATTGCAAAATAATTATTGGTTGGGTTGTGTGTAGGTTGATAGCTTTGTTAAGATATACCCTGGAGCTGAACATGGATGGACAACAAGGTACAATGATACGGATAAAGTTGCTGTGAAGAGAGCCAGAAATGCTCACAAGAGACATGTTGCATTGGTTTATTAAGTATCTCACGTGATTAAATATGACCATATTAACAAATTAATTATCATGTCTTTCTTATTCAAACAAGCATTTTTTTAGCATGTAACAAGAAGAAGAAATAAACTAAATATAATAAAAAAAGATGAAGTTCAATGAGTACGTAATTTGTTACTATTGGGGGACTTAGGCCATCTCCGACTACTTCATCCATCTCAAACTCAAAAATGTAGTAAATGTCACATAAAAACATTAATTCTTCTCCAACCAATTAATTTATTTTCCAAACTCAAAATAATATTCTAAATATATTTCTTTTCACACTATATTTTATATATTTCAACAATACTTATATATTTATAAAATTAACAAGTTGGATCCCTTAACTTTTTTATATCATGAAGAGTCTAGTAATAATAATTATCAATTGAAATACAATAAATATATAAATAAATAAATTAAATATTTATTAAATAATAAGAAACTACATTAATTGAAAATAAAAATACAACACGCTACAAAAGAAATAAAATAAAAACAAAGGAGAGAAAAAATACAACATAAGAGACAAAAAAATACGATATTTTTCCTTCGACCACATGTTCGACCTTTTTTCTTTCGACCACATGTCCGACCTTTTTCTCCAACTACGGCTACGACCTTTTTTTTCCTTTGACCACGTGTCTCCGACCCTTTGTCCAACTAAGGCGTCAACCTTTTTTCCTTTGACCACATGTCGACCTTCTCTCTGACTACGGCTCCGACTTTTTTTCTTTCGACCACATTTCTTATCTTCTCTCCGACCACAATATCCGATCGTTTAAATATATATATATATATATATATATATATATAGTATATATATATATATATATATATATATATATATATAATTAAAAACACACAAAGTAAAATGAAATAAATGAAAAAAAAACTTATACACACAACACACCCATGTTATTGTGTAAATTGTGGATATAAATACACACGTGTTATTGTGCTTTATTTAAATATTTGTGTTATGATTTCTAATTTATATATAATTGTTAGAATTTTAATTTTTATGTCAAAGTTGTTCTTCAATTTTCACAACTATAAATTAATTTATACTCTTAATAAAAATATCATAATAAAATTAAAGGTAAAATATTTAATGTAAGAAAATTAAATACTTATTATATAAGAAGATTATATCCATGAAGGTAAGACATATAAATAATAAAAATTATTATTAATATTAATTAACACTACTTTGTAAAAACATATAAATATTAAAAAATTATTAATGTTAATTAATAATAATCTGCAATTTATAAAATAATAAAGGGTCACTTTGTCAATATGCATAAAAAGAAATTCCCAATAATTTTCGTTCTTTTTTGTTCATTTTTAGTAACAGATGGGTGATTTCTTTTATATATATATATATATATATATATATATATATATATATATATATATATATATATATAAAGGGAGTTTGGCATGAGAGAAAAAGAATTATAGAAAAATAGGTGAGAATTCTATGTTTTCCCGCCCATGAAATAATTCCTTTTTAACACTCCTTTAATCAAGTTTCCCTTTTTATTCTCTATCTATTTATTGTCCATCTAATCACACACCTTTTTAACATCACATTTACTTCCTCCGGCTGTTTGAGTTAGTTCTTAGATGAAGAAGAAAACATATGCATTAAAAAAAGTTTTTTTTTCGCAAGATCTATTTTTTCTTTTTGCAAAATCGATTTTTCTAACCCAGATCTTAATAAAAATGAATTTTTTGGTGATGATTTTTTGGAACGAATCCACAATCGATTTTGAATGCACGGAATATTCTTCTTCTTGGATCTTTTGTTAATAATCAGTTTTTTTAGAATTTTATTTTGGATTTGTTTTAAAAATCGAGTTTACAAAAAGAAAGGATTTCTTGGTGACGATTTTGCATATTTTCTAACCCCAATTTTTTTTTTCGCAAGATCTATTTTTCTTTTTGCAAAATCAATTTTTCTAACCCCAGACTTTAATCAAAATGGATTTTTTGGTGACGATTTTTTGGAACGAATCCACAATCAATTTTGAATGCACGGAATCTTCTTCTTCTTTTTTTGAATTTTTGCTAATAATCAGTTTTTTTAGAATTTTATTTTGGGTTTGTTTTAAAAATCGATTTTGCAAAAACAAAGGATTTTTTGGTGACGATTTGCATATTTTCTAACCCCAGTTTTTTTCGCAATATCTATTTTTTCTTTTTGGCTTGCTTGCATATTCAAATCAATTTGTATGAAAAGAGGTGTGAATAGAAACTCCCTCAACCGAGCGAGTTTGGGTCGAGCTCGGTGGGGTCCACCTATAAATCAAGCAATCCAAGTAAAATCCGAGCATGGTTAGTATCCCCCAACTTCATGAATGCTACCAAGCTATCAATTTGCCCAAGGTTGGAGTCGACACACAATATATACAAAAGAAAAATCACACGAAATTAAAACTCAAGACAATATGTACATGAACACGAAAAAGGTAAAACCCAAGTCAAGAATAGGACCAAAAGACAAAACACTAAACATATAT
>BMAC01000671.1:39566-61192 GCA_014905375.1 Phtheirospermum japonicum
ATATATATATATATATATATATATATATATATATATATATATATATATATATATATATTGTTTTTACGGTTTTTCAAATGTTTTTGAGTTTTTCAAGAGATAGATGAGAAATAAAAGAACATAATCGAATTCAAATAATACAAATCAAAATAGCGTGCAAGTCTTAATAAAACATAATAGCCGAATAAATATAATAGAGATGGGAAAATCAATGACGTCTCCGACGTCGGGGTCGGAACACTTGGTGGGCGCAGTTTTTGTATAAGGATTTGATGAAAAGTTTGAACTCAAAGCCTCTCCAAATCCCAACCAATCAACCAAACAATGATTCAAGGAGTAGGTTCTAGCGAATTACCTCAAAGAACGGCTCGAATTTTGAAGAGAAAACCGAAGAACAAAACCCTCAAGTTCTTGTGCTGAAGACGGAAGGACAAAGAAGAAATCCTGCACTAAAAAAATCGTAGTCGATCGACTCCCTTTTCTCTATTTTTCGCTTTATTTTCGTTATTTCCCTTGGGTTTTTTTTCGCAGTCGGGTTTGGGAGAAAGGGTGGGGGGGCAGTCGACTGGTCTTTATAACGTTTCTGCCCAGTCTATGCAAGTGGGGCAGTCGATCGACTGCTCCTCAGTCGATCGAATGTGGGTCAATCGATCGACTGCTCTTCAGAGAAAAGCTTGAGTCTCTGTCCGCCAGTCGATCCGGGGGGTCTCAGTCGATTTAGCAGTCGATCGACTGCTAGTCAGTCGAATCGACTGAAAGCTGTCGATCGACTGCAACAGTGCAGCCAATTCCTCATTTTTGATCCTCCTTTCCCCAAAACTTCCAAGATTGCACCTACACTAACTCAAAAACACAAGCTAACTCAAAGAAGGGATGGATATACACAAAATTTCAAGGAGAAAGAAGAAAAAAAATAAAAATGAAGTAAAATAAAATAAAATAAAAATAAGAGAAATGAGAAAGGGCTAGAAAATTCATGGGTTGTCTCCCATGTAGCGCTTGTTTAACGTCTTTAGCTTGACGGTTCCCTTGTGCAATTATGAAATGGATGAGACAGGAGGATCAACCAAATCTACCACCTCCTCGCCGGGTGGCAAAAGGAAACCATGACGATAGGGTTTAACTCGGTGCCCGTTCACTTGAAAATGATCTTGAGTTGTGGGGTCGACCAACGTGACCGCTCCACTCGGATTAACAAACTCGATGGTGTAAGGGCCCGTCCATTTAGACTTCAATTTTTCGGGATGGAGGGCTAAGCGGGAATTATAAAGTAAAACGGGCATCCCAACCTCAAGCTTCTTCGGATTAGCCTCTTTTCGTGAATACGTTTCGTCCTCTCCTTGTAGATTTGAGCATTGTCATATTGATTATCTCTAAGCTCGTCCAACTCCTCTAGTTGCAACATCCTTTCGAGGTCGGCTTCCTTCAAGTCCAAATTAATGGCTTTTATCGCCCAAAATGCTTTGTGCTCAATCTCCACGGGCAAGTGGCAAGATTTCCCAAATACCAAGTAGTACGGGCTCGTGCCTAGAACCATTTTATACGCCGTTCGGAGGGCCCACAACGCATCACTCAACCTCCTCGACCAATCTTTCCGATTCGGTTGCACCGTTTTCTCTAACACGTTCTTCACTTGCTTATTGCTCGTTTTGACTTGCCCCGAGGTTTGGGGATGATATGGCGTCGCTATTTTGTGTTTGATCCCATAGATCTTCATAAGTTTCTCGAAGAGCTTGTTAAAAAAGTGGCTACCCCCATCACTTATTATGACTTTAGGAAAGCCAAAACGAGCACATATATTTTCCTTCACGAACTTCACAATCACCTCCGCATTATTCTTTGTTGTAGGTATAGCCTCGACCCATTTTGAAACGTAGTCCAACCCCACAAGAATGTATTCATGCCCATCGCAAGTCTTAGGGAATGGCCCCATGAAGTCGATCCCCCACACCTCGAAAATTTCGACCGCCAAATTTCCCACTAAGGGCATCTCGTTCCTCTTCGAAATGCTCCCCGTCCTTTGACATCTATCACAAGTTTGAACATGGACGTGAGCGTCATAATGGAGGGACGGCCAATAGAATCCCGAACTTAAAATCTTGAGAGCCGTCTTCCTCCCTCCGAAGTGGCCTCCGGCTTGATGATCGTGACAAAAAGTTAAAAGCTCTTGTATCTCCTCCTCGGGCACACATCTCCTTATCATACCATCCTTCCCCACTTTGTACATGAATGGATCATCCCAATAAAAACTTTGGCACTTAGCTAGGAAGCGTTTCTTTTCTTGCCAATCCATATTCGGCCGAAGCTCACCATTTGCTAAGTAATTTGCATAGTCGGTGTACCAAGGCGCTTGGCTCACTTTCATCAAGTTCTCGTGTGGCAAATTCTCTCCAATTACTACCCTTTCTCGAAAGATGATCGGCTACCGCATTCTCACACCCCTTCCGATCCTTGATCTCAATATCAAATTCTTGAAGTAATAGGATCCAACGAATGAGACGGGGTTTTGCTTGAGGCTTAGAGAACAAATATCGCAATGCGGCATGATCGCTATGCACCACAACTCGTGATCCAACAATGTAAGCTCGAAATTTCTCTAAATCAAAGATCACGGCCAATAACTCTCTCTCGGTCTTCGTATAGTTCTTTTGTGCATCGTTGAGCATCAAGCTTGCATAATACACCACTTTCAATAGCTTGTCAACTCGTTGGCCAAGGACGGCCCCCACCACTTCACTCGATGCGTCGCACATAATCTCGAAAGGAAAGTTCCAATCGGGATCCACGACAATGGTAGCGGACACGAGGCTCTTCTTAATCGTCAAGAAAGCATCCTCACACACTTCATTAAATTCAAAAGGGACTTCATTACTCAACAATCGACACAAGGGSSGGGCAATTTTYGAAAAATCTTTAATAAACCGTCGATARAAACCGRCATGCCCAAGGARACTCCTTACATCTTTCACATTGAGGGGAGGGGGTAACTTTTCAATCACTTCCACTTTGGCTTTGTCCACCTCTATCCCCCTCTCTGAAATCACATGCCCGAGCACAATGCCACTTCAAACCATGAAGTGGCTCTTCTCCCAACTTAGTGTCAAGCTCGTCTCTTCACATCGGGCTAGCACTTCCTCAAGGTTTCTCAAACACTCTTCAAACGAGTCCCCATATATGGAAAAGTCATCCATGAAGATTTCAAGATATTTGTCATTCATGTCGGAGAATATTGATAACATGCATCTTTGGAACGTCCCCGGGGCATTACATAGCCCAAACGGCATCCGTCGGAAAGCAAAAGTCCCAAATGGGCATGTGAACGTCGTTTTAGCTTGGTCTTCGGGCGCTATAGCAATTTGATAATAGCCCCACAATCCATCTAGGAAGCAATACGAGTGGTGGCCGGCTAGTTTGTCTAACATTTGATCAATGAAAGGTAGAGGAAAATGATCCTTCTTCGTAGCCGCATTCAACTTTCGAAAATTGATGCACATCCTCCACCCCGTCGTCGCCCGTGTAGCCAATAACTCACCCTTTTTGTTCTCCATCACGGTAATGCCGCTCTTTTTCGGGACCATGTGCATGGGACTCACCCCACTCACTCTCGGCATAGTAAATATCAACCCCTCCTTCAATAACTTGAGTATCTCGTCTTTCACAATCTCATTAAGGTTCGGGTTCAATCGCCTTTGGAATTCTCGAGAGGGCTTGGCGTCATCCTCCAAGATAATTCGACGCATGCATGTCTAAGGGCTAATTCCCTTTATATCACCGAGGCTCCATCCAATGGCACTTTTGTGAGCCTTAAGCACTTTGATCAACCTCGCTTCCTCCTCTTCGTTTAGATTGGCAAAAATAATCACCGGCTTACTCTCCTCTTCTTCAAGAAAGACATACTTGAGGTGAGATGGGAGAGGCTTTAGCTCGGGCTTGTGCCTCCTCTCACCCTCATCGGTGGCTAACTCGAACAAATCCATCATTCCGTCTAAGTATTTGTCAAAATTTTCACTCGTCTCGACGACTTGTTTCTCATCAACAAGCCCCACCTCCCCCTTCAAAAATGGATCATTGGCCTCAACGACATTAATGCAAACACTCTCAAAGAGACCCGTCGTAATACACGATTCGGTGCCATGTCCATTAGCTCCATTATCCTCAACATCACCGCTATCACCATCCTCATACACATTCGCCAAGAAAACTTGCTCTACCACATCATGAACCTCGTCAACAAGAAGACAATCCGCATGATAGATGCTTGAAGGAATCGACGACAAGTTAGACATCGAAAATGTAACCGAATCACCCACAACAGATAAGGTGAGGTTCTTCTTTCCAACATCAATGAGGCATTGAGTAGTTTCCATGAAGGGACGCCCAAGTAGAATGGTATGCTCGGCCCCATCATTCGAAACCATTCCCACATCAAGAACAACAAAATCCACCGGGACCACAAGCCCTCCAACGTTAATGAGCACATCCTTAACAATGCCCTTCGGATATCGAATTGACCGATCGGCCAATTGTAAGCAAATTCTTGTCCCTTGCAAAGGGGTTAGCTCCAATTGCTCATAGATCGAAGACGGCATCAAATTTATCCCCGCCCCAGAATCAAGCATACCGGTAGTAACCTTTCCATTGCCGAGCGTGATGCCAATACAAAAAGAGCCGGGATCGATCTTCTTGAGGGCCAAAACCGAAGGATCACACACCACACTCGCCTCTTTAGATAAGACAATCGTCTCATTTGGAGTATGTAGGAGCTTCATGGATGAAAGGTCTTTGAAGAATTTGGAGTAAGCGGGTATGTCTCGGATGGCATCCAACAATGGAAGAGTGATGTTTACATTGGACAAGGTATTGTAGAGCTTTTGGAATTGATCGCCCTTCTTGGTGGTTTGGAGCCATGACAGATAAGGCGGGGAAAGTTTTGGAATCGGTGGCTTATAGGCGTTTCAGGATTTGTGTAAGCCATCGAGGCCTTCTTTTGTCGGGATGGCACCCACGGGGGTAGAATCGGGAGTAGTGACAAAGGGCGGAGTAGCAACTTTCTCATTCTCGGATGGTGGAGCCACTTTGTTATCGATAACCTGGCCACTTCGAAGAGATGTGATTGCATGGTCGTGTGACGGTTGACTCGGTAACTTCCCTTTCTCATTGGCTTGCTTAAGCATATTTATCTCAGTAGCTATTTGCCCAAGTTTCGTGTCCGTGGCATTCAAACGTGTATCCATTGAGGACACCGTGGTACTCAAGGAGGACACTGTGGCGGTCAAGGAGGATACCGAGGCGGAGAGGGCTTGCAATTGTTGGACTATCATATGAAGAGTCGGATCGGTGGCCGGTGGTGGAGCACTCGTTGGGGGAGTTGGTCGAGAAGGGCCCATGGGAGGGTTCGGGTACCCAAAGCCTGGATGCATGCGGTTGCTCGGATGGTGCGGGGGATTTTGACTTGATGGTCGAGGAAAGGGTGTCCTAGCAACACCATGACCCGGTTGGTAACCTTGGATCCCACAAACATCCTCCGATTGAGGTACCGGCATGTAATGAGAAGGATTCGATGGACAATATAGCGTTTCATGCCCAACCATACCACAAGACAAACAAGACGGTTCCATGCTCGGGGGAGACATCTTAGCCATTTGGGCTCTCATAGCGGCCATCTCTTTTTCCATCTCAAGCTCTCTCGGGGAAAGAGGCTCACTCAAGTTCTTTACTTAATTGGCGCTTGAAAACAAAGCCCGGGAAGATCGTTGTTGAGAATTTTCGACCAAAGAGTTGAAAACACGTAGAAGCGTCCTTGGAGGATGAATCGTCATATTACCCCCCGCTCTTGTATCCACCATGTATTGAAATTGCGGGTCGAACGCCTCATAAAAAGTTTGAATTAAAAGCTCCTTGTATAAGATGATGCGGACAATTCTCAAGAAGGTCTTTGAACCGAAACCAAGCGGAGTGAAATGGCTCGTTTTTCATTTTTTTGAACGAGATAATCTTAACTCGCATATCAGCCATTTTTTCCATAGAGTAGTAATGATTGAAGAAAACCTTTGCGAGTTCGTCCCACGTGCGAACTGAGTTAGAAGTAAGACCCATAAACCACGATAATGCCTTATCTTGAAGAGCATACGAGAAACAACGGAGTCGAATATGCTCCAAACTCATCATATTCGGGCGGTGGGAACTCGAGACATGCCATAGATATTTCCGGATGAATTGGAGCGGATCCTCCTTCGCGAACCCATGAAAAATGGGAAGGCGGGCAAAATCGAGCGAACGGATATCAATAGCCATCACTTCGGGGGGAAGAGATATACAAGAAGAAATATTTTCCCCCACGAAGGCTTGGCTCACCTCTCTCATAGTACGGACGGGCGGAGTGAGTGGAGCATTCGGGTCGTAACCACCAAACAAAGCATACTCATCGAGCTCGTCGTCTTGCATTCCATACTCGTTACCATAATTGGGATCACCACCATAACCATTCGGATTCACATTCGGTCGGATTTGGTACATTCGGAGAATGGTGAGGAGCACCATAGCCATACGGAATGTGATCCGAGGATCCATAATCATCGAAGGAATCATAAGCTTCCGAGAGAACATTAGACCCGACATGGTTTGCACCATGCCCTCCCATGCCGGGTTGACGCAAGCCGTGAGAACCGGGGACAACGCAGTTTGCACCATGCCCTACCACGTGTCCATTTCCAACTGAACCACCACCATTCCTAACATGGTTTGCACCATGCCCTCCCATGTTGGGAACAAAGCCACCATTAGAAGAATAAGGGAAAGAAGTAATACGTTGGTGTGGGCCCGTGGCGTGCTCATGAGTGGTAAAACCACTCCCTTGAAATCTAAGCGATTGCTCGTGAGGCGGCGGGGGGAATGGCAATGGAAGGCCCGGTCATGGTACTCAGAATGGGCCCCTCATAAACTATGGGCTCGGTCAAATTAGGACTTTGAGGATCGGCCCGAGGAGGTATCCCATTAGGGTCGAGAAATGGGCCCATATGAGGAAGATTGTTCGCCATAGTAGAATCAAGAAGTAACGGGTGTCGAAGACGTCGTAATCGTTCGGGGTTACAAGTATAAGGAAATAATTCGTGTCCAAGCGAACGACGACCTTGCATACACTCAAAGAGAACGTCAAATAGCAAGGAAAGCTAAAAACACAACGAAACAACAATTAAATTGAAGGCCTTAACCAAGCCGTGTCGCAACAGCACCATTTTGAAGTTTAGTTTTTCGTGGTGTTGAATTGAATCAATGGTTTCATGGCTCGATGTTATCGGAAATCGATTCAATTGTAAGTTTTAAGGTGTTTCAAGCTTTGAAAATAAAAAGGAAAATGAAAGTAAAGCAAATAAACTAACTAAACTAAGCTAGGAATTGAAAGTGCAAGTTGGTCGGATGCCTCGTCGTGTGCCTCAAATAGAAAATGCAAAGCAATAATGAAAATAAGCAAGAAAATGCAATGTTTCACCAAGTACAAGCATGCAAGCACAAGGTACAACTATGCATAAAAACTCAAATAATGCAAATTTTCTAAAATTGAAAGCTTAACTAGCAAGAGCAATGAAAATTAACGTCAAAGTTTGAAACTTTACGTGAAATAACAAGGATCAAGCACTAGATCTAGGATTTAAACCAAAACTATGCATGAGAATTAAATTGCAAATAAAGCACAAGAGCAACTTGGAATTTAAACAACTTAAGACCCGATCTACAATCTAGATGTGTCACTCATCTAGAATCAATAGCCAAATCATAAGTTTCAACATGAATTCAAAGAGCTAAGGCAAAAAGCATAAAGTTGAAGAACATGCATGGAAATGAAGAACAAGCTTGAAATTAAAAGGAAAGCTTACTATATTAAGATATGATGATCCAATAGCTTGAATTACAATCAAAAGTTTTAATCCAAAGGAGTACTTGGACTCTTCTTAGGCTAACAAACCCAAGGAAATGCTTGAAGATTAAATCAAAAACCTAAGAGAGAGAAAGTAGATCTAGAAATGAAGAGAAAATTCATCCCAAGGCTCATGCAAGAGTTGGGTGTTGAGTGAATGCCTTCCTCAAGTCAAGTGGAGGGGTTTATATAGTTATTAGCAGGGGCAAACATGTCAAATCGCGCTAATTCCCGAACTCTTAGTCGATCGACTGCGGTCCAGTCGATCGACTGCTCAGTCGATCGACTACAGTTAGTCGATCGACTGCCTTGCCAATTTTGGTGAGCTCTCTGTTTATCAGTCGATTTTTAGGCGCTCAGTATATTTTCTTGGAAGCATTCGATTGACTGCTCAATCGATCGACTGCGTTGCCGATTTAGCGGAGTTCTCTGTTGATCAGTCAATTTTTAGGCTCTCAGTTGATTTTCTTAGGAGCAGTCGATCGACTGCGGGCAGCCCGAGCAGTCGATCGGGCAGTCGGTCGGGCTGTCGATCGGGTTTAATTTCCTCGTTTCGGCACGGATTCTTGAGCTTCAATGCCTCGACTCGATCCTTAACAACTTTAGAGCCGGTCCAAAACCTCGTGCCACCTACAATATAGGAATTTGAATTCAAAACCCATGAATCGTCATTAAGAATCGCATTTATCAACTTTCAATACTAAAAATGAGGAAATGACCGAAAACCTAATAAGAATGACTCAAAACGACTAAAAAAAACGCTAAACCTTAACTAACAACACTAAGAAAAATACAACAATTACATGCAAAATAACTACCCCACACTTATTGGTTTGTTCGTCCTCGAACAACGAAAAGAATCAAGAGTGTACATGCAATGAACATTGTGTAAAACGAAAAACCCTTGTGCTTATCCTTATTTAATATGATGGAAGTATCAACATTGACTCACTATCGTCAAGCATTGCTCGTATTACTCTTGCATTTTTTGTAATTTTAATTATAGCTATCAATATTTCCTCTCTTTCATTAATTAAGCTTTTTTAATATTTCTATTATAAACAAGAAAGTAATGTTTTTCAATTTATTCAACTAACAGGTGTGTTGATCAAGAAAGTCAATTGCCAAAATAATATACCAAGAAAAAAGAGAATTAATTATAAGAATAAAAAAATTAAATGGAATTAAAAAAAAATAAAAAAAAGAACCAGGCAGGCCATAGGCATGAACATGTGTTTTAAAAGTCAAGAAATTATCCACATACATTCAGGTGTATGGTTAAAGATTCATAGAACTTGATTCAAACTTTTCGCAACTACTTTTTAAATATGAGTTTGTCAAGTTTAAAAAATTCGCTCGCAAGAGTATGAGTTCGTTTGTAGGTTGGCAAGTTGAATCGAGTCGAATCTCTCGAGGAAAACTAATCGGAGGCTCTTTTGTATTTGTTTTCACGAATAAGAAAATAATAAAAATCTTATCTAAACACGTGAAATCAAGACGTTAACTCAAACGACGAACAATAAAATCAAAAGTTTTGAAAAGATTTTAGAGAACAAGGGTCTAGGGTTCTAGAATCATCTCCACGACCACTTGGGCATTTTATCGAACACTTTACCTACGAGTTAGGGTTGTCAATCCCAACTTGTGGATTAAGTACTCAACAATCCCAATTGATGGTTCTAAATGATTTTAGGAACTAGACCCGTAAGATCTAGCCAACGATCATCAACAATTTCAATATCACAATCTCAAAACAACTAAAATCCATGAACATAGGGGGGGCTGAATTTACAAGAATATTAATCTAAGCAATTAAGAAATTAAACTAGTAAAGCAAAGGAAATTGAAACTTACTAATTAACGAAGAAGATTAATATCGTCCAAGAAGATTTACTAATTATTCAAACTAAGATCTACTAAAACTAAGAACTAGAACTTGAAACTGAAAAGATAGAAGAAAGAAAACAAAGAACACTCTTGGGTTGTCAGTCCAAGAGGTTCGAAAAAGAAAGAAGGGGGAAAACCCCAGCTCATGTACGTCCGTCTTCGCCCATTATCACACTTTGTCCTTTATAAGATATGGTGGTATCATTTTCTCTCACCAAATCCTTCTCAAAAAGGTATCTTGATTTTATTTTCAATAATAACTCTTCTCTTCTAAGATTTCAAAGGAAAAGTCTTCTCCCCTTGCCCAAGTCTCCCCAGCTGTTGTTAATATATTTGTATCCTTTTTAAAGGCGCATTGGAGTTGAGCTTGCTTGTTTTCCGGGCCTAGGACTCTAGATTCCTGAATATGTGCTGGAACTGGGTAAACCAGTGTGGGTTAACAGATCCAGTGTCAGCGGTAATACATCAAACCGATGCCCAATCTCGTTAAAACTCCACTCGTGGGCCCATACTCATCCATCTCTAGACCAAAAATACCTCAAAATACCTGAAATAAACATAAAACATGGTATAAATAAGCCGGAGACACATAAATATAAAAATATGCTCGATCTATCCAACCTATATCAAAATTAATAATAAATCCAACTAGAATAATGCCCAAATATATATAAAAATCAAGAACTCTCTGTTTGTGGTTAGCGGTAGCCTTAGCGGTTGAAGCTACCGCTAAGCTACCGTAAAAGCTCTCTGTCAATTCTAGGTTTTTGAAAACTAAAGAACAATTAAAGATTTAAGAACTAAACTTATACTAAGTTTATCAAGCATTATTGAGAGAAACGAAATTGAAAGTTGAAAGATTATGAACTATATTATCCAAGAAATCCAGAGTATCAAGCATCAAAAGTTCAAGATTCGAAAATAAAGAACAAAGCATCAAAAATCATAAATTAACTAACAACTAATCTAGAAATCTATCAAAGAGTTTAGAGAACTTATTATTATCTAGAAAAAGCAGTAAATCTCCAGCTATTTTGGAGAAAAGAACGATTATCTCGATCGAAGAATGAATCACGAATGAAGGAAGAAGTTTAGCACTTGTAATCTCGAACTTCTAGCTACGTAATGGGCCGTGGAAACGGGCTCTCTCTATGTCTCTGGACCCTGGGAAGGTGTTGAACCGTTGAGTAGAAGATCGTGATTCTCGAATGTTAACTCAACCACCTTAGCATCCGCTTCCGTCAAATAATCCTCCAGTCTGGCAATATTAAGAGCAAGTGATGCTTTGACAAACAGAAGGTCATTATTATCAGACTTTAAATCTTGAATCTTTTTGTTAGCTTCATCCAATTGATTCCACAACTCTTCCACGGTCTTCATATTCTTCTCTTCTTACCCACCCATGCTCGAATCCCGCAGGTGATGGATGGGCTCGCTTCATCTTTGGTTACGAGGTGTATTTGAAAATTTGATGTTGGCAAGAGCTTAAAGGATTTAAGAATAATGGAGTGCTCAATTGGGGGGTTTATATAGGAATTAATAGCTTGGAAAATAGGAATCCTAGATTCTCTCTTAATCTATAAGGTATGATTTAACAAAGCTCATATACCCAAAACAGGACTCTCAAAAGGAAATAGATCTAAACTTTTAATTAATCCAAGATTCGCCCTAACACTTACCATAATAAAACTTATCTTGTGGGAAAGAGTTCCCAAAAATCGCAGCCCATAAAATCCCAAAAATCCGTGGATTTGACAACGCTAGCGGTACCTTAGCGATAAGGCCTACCGCTAGATCAACCTTTAAGTGTCTCTGAAAGTGGCTAGCGGTTCGGCTAACGGTCGGCTTGCATCGTAAGGACCTGCAAAAAACACGCTAACGGTGGCCTTCGCGGTTTACGCCACCGCTAGGTCCGCCGTTAAAATTCTTCGTTCGTGGTTAGTGGTAGCCATAACGGGTTGGGGCCACCGCTAAGTGGACCGTAAAAACTCTCTGTTTCCCACTAGCGGTGGCCTTATCGGTTGCAGCCACAACTAATCCCACTGTTAAAACCCCTCTGTATGCAGCTAGTGGTAGGTTTAATAGTTGATCTTCATCATTAAGCTTGGGGAAGATGCTAACGGCAGGGTTAACGGTAATAGCTACCGCTAGGTCTCCGAATTTGGCAAATTTTTCATCTTTTATGCAAATCGACACACGTATAAACATACCACAGAAATCAAACAACATATTTTCATGACACAAAAGAAAGAAAGAGTCAAAAGAAAAATAAAAGAGAAAAGAAAAGAATACAAACGCTTGGATTGCCTCCCAATAAGCGCATTGTTTAATGTCGCTTGCTCGACGAGAACTCTAGCGATTAATTTGCAGCCGGAGGTGGATCTACAAACTCCACCACTTCACGATCTTGGCTTGTCATCATCCCTTCACGATAGAGTTTTATCAAAATGCATCAAAATGAAGGAACACCAATCGAGCTTGGGAATCGCCTCTACATCAACCAATGATTTTAAAACATTAAAATCAACCTTCCCATTTGTAGTCGGTGCAAGAAAACTCGATAAGATCACCAACATAAACAACCTTATGAAGTCTTCCCACCTTTATTGACTTTATCCAAAAGTAATAATTTCATAGCTGCAATAGAGCAGACTTCACCAATCCCACACCTCATCTTAAAATTCTTCACAATCTTGACATCCTCTTTTGTTTTGCAAAGTACCACTTCACGTCCGCTATTCCTAGGAAGAAGAAATATATCACAGATATCATCAGTAGTTACAACGAACTTCTTGTTTGAATTAATGTTCAACATCCAACTCATTCCATTAAACATACTAACCAACCACCCCAACATCTCGGTGGGCAGTTGCATCACTTTCATCTTTAACAAGCCCCCAAATCTAATTTTCTTAATGTCTTCTTTTCTTTCCGCTAACATTAAATACTCAATATCGATCAAGCATTTAGGTCTACTTTTGGATGCAAACTTTCTGCAGAAAAAAAAAATATTTTTATCAGGAAAATTACAATAAAAAATAGATTACAAGAAGAAAAAATGACAAATAGAAGGTCAAAATGATAAATATAAAGTAATAAGTGATAAATATAAGGTCAAAAGTGAAAAACTCTAAAAGAAACAGAAATAGTTCCAAAAAAATACTAACCTCTTATCATCTTTGGTTTCCGCCTTTAATTTGTTTTTTACGGTTTTTCGCACTCTCTTTAAAGCTGGAGTTTCTTCATTTGCACGTACAGCTTGATCCTTCGCTGTTTTACTTTGCACCTTCAATTTCTTCCTGAAATTTACAACTTCCGGATTAACCTGTTTCTTTTTTCCAACTTTCTTAACTTCCTCCACAAACAGGGCTTCTTCGCTTATAGGTTCGGCAACTTCTTTAGTTTCTTAAACTGTCGCTTTTTTTTTTTTTTTTTTTTGCATCTTCTATTTTGCACACTGCTCCGGTTGCTTCTGATTCTTCACCATCTCTAAATCTTCGATTGTAGGTTCAACTTCTTTTGTAATATCTTGAGTTGTAACCTTTTTCGCAATAGTTTCTTTTTTCACCCTCCGCCGGTCAATTTTGATTCTTCACCAACTCAGCTTCTTTAATTTCAAGTTCAGCTTCTTCAGTTACTTGTTCAGTTTCTCGGATTGCAGGTTCAGCTTCTTCAATGGCAGGTTCAGGTTCTTTGCAGATTCTTCAGTTGAAACTTTTTTTGGCAGTTTTCTTTTTCTACCCTTCTCCGCTCGATTCTGATTCTCCACTGGCTCATCTGCTTGGGTTGCAGGTTCAGCTTCTTGAGTTTTAGGTTCAACTTCATTTGTAGTTTCTTCAATTGTAACTTTTTTTTGGCATTTTTCTTTTTGGACCCTTCACCGGTCGTTTCTGATTCTTCACCAGCTTCAGCTACTTTTGCAGTTTCTTCAATCATCACATTATTTTCATTTTCTCCTCTGATTGATCCTTCACTGACTCGGCTTTTTAATTCTCCACAGTTTGTTGGAGTTTATTTGGAATCATTCTCCGGCTGATCTTTCACCAGCTCACGCTTCCTTTTGCTGACGACATGCTTCTATCCCATTTGACAAACAAATATAGACACGCAAGTATCAAGATAAACTTACTGACCAACAGACAATGATAAGCTACTACAGACTAGAATGAACAAGAACAATGATGAATTGGAGACCAAATACATTAATATACCAAATCATAATACAAACACAAAAATATACAGTGGAAAATTAAAACTCCAAGTGTTCTATATTTCTGAAAATCATAATTCTATGAATAAAAAATCATAGCAAAAAAAGAGAACCAGAAAATAAAAAAAGGAGCAGGAATTATCATAGCAAAAATGCTCAAAAGAGCCCTAAAATTCCATCAAATACGAACAAACAGTAAAACCCTAAAAATTGTGATTCTAAACACAAAAAAAATAAAAGAGATGCATTATTATGATGCACCTTCGAAAATGTCACAGGTGGCTGAGGTCGTTGTCATGAATTCATGGTTTTCGAATTCGCCGGAGAAGAAGGGAAAGGGATTAGGGTTTGAAATGGTCGATTTCAATATTATTGGAAAAGAAACGGAGGTTTCTAAGTGTTTGACGGGTCGGGTCAAGGCTGGCAGGCGGACACATGTTGAGATGATGGGTCCGGACGGGTCAAATGGAGTAAATTAACTGGGCCGCTGATTGTTTGCTTATTGGGCCGATTAAATTATTGTTGGGCTAATATTAATTTTAAGCCTTATGGTAGTTGTACCCTTTATCTCTAGGTAGCAAGTGTCATGTTTTAATTGGTGCTAATTCCTTGAAAGGGTGGATCAAGATTGGATGCTTTTGCCGCCACAAACATATTCATAATTCATCAGCCGAAGTTTACAGAAAAATTCCCAGAATAACTACATATAATTAATCTACCAAGCCCAATCATTACAATTGGTAATCAGAGCCTGTTGATCCTTTCCCATGGCTTAAATTACCCGTTTCAAAGACCTGCAAGAAAGCCCATAAAAAATTAGATCAAATCCTCTAAACTGAAGCTGCAAAAAGAGATGAAAATACAAGAACAAATCAATGGCATCAATACAGATATGACAACCAAGTTTGAGCACATTTCCCAAACCCTAACATCTATCCAGCTGCAGTTACTAAATCTGGATAAATGTCCTCGACAGAATGAAGAAGGTTCAATCCTAGGGGAATCAGGTTCAGGTTGGTCATCTTCTAGATCAAATCCCAAGCAGTAAATCACAGTTAACAGGATGATTCAGGACAGTTCTTCTACCAACATCATCAGTCCACTACCCAAGTTAGAGTTCCCCAGATTTGATGGTTCCTATCCTAGGTCATGAATTATGAAGTGTCATGGGTATTTCAAGCTTATACCCAACATCCCTGACAACCAAAAGGTAACTCTAGCCTCTATGCACTTTGAAGGAAAGGCTGCACAATGGTACCAACAGTTTTCTATGAAACAATTTGACCTCACCTGGTCCCAGTTCTTGGAGGTTGTTTCAGCCAGGTTTGAAGAGATAAAAGAATCCAATGTCATTGCTGAATTTAACAAATTAAGGCACACACATTCTTATGCAGATTATGTGGAAAGATTTGAAGAGTTGAAGGCTTGTATGCTCTTATGCAATAATGGAACCTACTCAGAAGAATATTTTATTGCAAGTTTCATAAGTGGATTGAGTGAAGAATTGCGGGTATTTATATAGATGTTTGAACCCAAATCCTTGCAATAAGCCATTGAACTTGAGCAAAGGCAAATACACACCCTGGAAGCTTTAGCAAAGAAATTCAGATCACAAACAAAGCCTACTACTCTTTTCAACCCTAAGAGGAGTGACTCCAACACTATACCAAGGCCACCCCAAAATGCCACAAAACCACAATTCAAGCTACTCACCGCTTCAGAAATGGTAGCTAGAAGAGAGAAAGGGCTTTGCTATAACTGTGATGAGCCTTTCTCAAACGGGCACAGATGCAGGAATAGGATTTCATACATGGTGACGACTGAGGAGGAGGAATTACATTATATGCAGGTAGGGGCTGAAGAACAGGAAGACACTGAGTCTATGGAAGAGATCCAAATGACTTTGAACTCAATTTCTGGTGAAGGAGGGGTGAATAGTATGAGGTTGAATGGTTTTGTGAATGGTGAAAGGCTGCACATTCTCATTGATACAGGTAGCACTTTGAGTTTTATACAAGAATCTACAACCAAGAGATTGGGTTGTACCTTAGAAAGGGCAAAACCTATTATGGTCAAGGTTGCAAATGGACAAAGAATGATCAGCTCCAGCAGGGTGAATGGTTTCAAATGGAAGATGCAGGGGCACTCTTTCTCTTTTTCACCAAGGTTCCTAGCTAATGAGGGTTGTGATCTAATACTAGGGGGTGATTAGTTGAAGTCATGTACCCCCATTGAGTTTGACTATGATCAGATGACTTTTACTGTCAATCTCAAAGGAAAAAAAGGTCAAGATCCAAGCTATTACTAACCCTACTGAATACAAGATGATTTCAGGTCCTACCTTATTCAAAATGGTTCATCAAGAGATAACAACTCAAATTGAGGAGATGTATTGGATTAAGATGAAACCAGAAATGAAGCAGGGTAATGGAGAATTAGAGGACCTATTGCTGGAATTCCAAGATGTGTTTGAAGAGACTAAAGGGTTGCCTCCTATCAGAGGGGTTGAACATCAAATTGTGTTGAGAGAGAACGGTAACTCTAAGCACCAGTATCCCTACAGAGTATCTCACAGCCAGAAGAATGAAATTGAAAAGATTGTGAAGGATTTGCTAGAATCTGGAGTCATTCAGAACAGTAATAGTCCTTTTGCCTCCCCAGTACTACTAGTCAAGAAGAAGGATGCTACTTGGAGGATGTGTGTGGATTATAGGTACCTCAACAGCTTGACTATTAAGCATGACTACCCCATTCCAGTTATTGATGAATTATTAGATGAACTACAAGGGGCTACACAATTTTTAAAAAATCGATCTGAGGTCAGGGTATTTCCAGATTCTGATGAGACCTGAGGACAAATATCTTACAGCTTTCAAAACTCATAATGGGAAATATGAGTTCCTAGTTATGCCTTTTGGGCTTTGTAATGCCCCAGCTACTTTCCAGTCTTTAATGAACCAGTTTCTTTAGCCTATGTTGAGGAAATCAGTGTTGGTATTCTTTGATGATATTCTCATCTACAGTAAGAATAAGGAGGATCACTACAGGGATGTAAGGGAAGTACTATTCCTACTCAGGAATCATGCACACTTTGCAAAAATGAGTAAATGTCAGTTTGGACAGGAGCAGATTGAATACTTAGGATACATAATTTCTAAGGACGGGGTAGCTACTGACCCTAGTAAGATCACTAGCATGGTAAACTGGCCCACACCAACCAACATTAAACAGCTCAGGGGATTTTTTGGCTTTACTGGTTATTATAGGAGGTTTATACAGAGCTATGGGTTGATTAGTAAACCCTTGACCAATTTACTCAAAAAAGGGGGGTTCACTGGTCCAGAGAAGCAGATGATGCTTTCAACCAACTTAAGGAAGCTATGGTCACAGCACCTGTATTAGCCCTCCCAGATTTTTCAAAACCATTTAACTTGGAAACAGATGCTAGTGGCAGTGGTTTAGGGGCTGTCCTGATGCAGGAGGGAAGGCCTATAGCTTTTATGAGTGAAGCTTTATGCATGAAAAACCAGGGATTATCCATTTATGAGAAAGAGTTTATGGCTGTGCAGATGGCCATCCAAAAGTGGAGGCATTACCTACAGGGGTACAAGTTCATCATCAAAACTGACCAACAAGGCCTTAAGCACTTGTTGGATCATAGAATCAGAAACCCAATGCAACATGATTTGTACTTTTTTGTACCCATTTTTGTTACCTTTTTGTGTTGCGTTTGCATGTGGTTTGCTTGCATTTATGGGTATTAGGAGTCGTTTTGGGCTATTTTGTTAGTTTTAGGTTTTATAGTGTTTTCTTTGTTTTTAGTAGTTTTTCTTATATTTTCTTAGTTTTTTTCTTAGTTTTTGTTTTGAAGGTCAGATTTGGTCAAAGTGGGCCCACGACGAGTTCGGAATCAGACCTGCTATTAATGTGGGTATATCCGTTTCCAGAGTAGGGTCTGCAGCTCAAACCTGAGAAACTCATTGCCAATCCATGAGATATCTTTGGTGCGAGGATCGACCGGAAATGACGAGAAATGTGGCCATATTCATCGTCACCTCACAGATTCGCTCGGTGGATGTCTCAGTTGTTGTAATGYAATCATAACCCCAAAACCACTTGTGACATTTGCCTCCACCTTATATAATTGGAAAGTTGGGAGAAATTTCTAAAACTCTTGTGTTTACAACAATCCCAAATTCTGATTTTAAGAATGGTAAAAAGCAGCTTTAAGTGGAGACGGTTCGCCGTGGCATCGCTTGTGGCAGGTTTTGGTGCGGAGCCCATAACTCTCGGATAAAAATTCCAAATGGCACAAATCAAACGTCAAATAAAAGCCAAGAGAAAGGGATAGATTTTATATGAAGACATCAATGGCTGATTCCATGTTCTTGCAAGTCTATAGACTGGATTTCAGTCGATCGACTGCTCGGCAGAAAGTTTGGGGCGTTTGAACAAGGATGTGTGATTTTGGCGGGAAAAAAGACCATTTTGCCCCTTATCTACCCATATATGATTCCCACCCAGTATTCAAAAAAAAAACAACCCTTCCTTGGTGGAATTTGGGGCTTTCTCCATTTCCTCCAAGCCTTTACCTTCCTTGCAATGATAAACCCTAGTCTAATGTAGTTTTAGCTAGCTTAGTAGTTAATCTAGTTTAGCTTAGTTGGTTAGTTTTTAGTTAGTAGTTAGTTTATTGTTCTTAAGCAAGTGTTGGAGTGGGTGACACCTCCCTCATTTGTGTTTGTGAAGCTTTCTCATTTGTGGATCTTGAGTTTAATGCAATTGGTACTTTCTTTCCCTTAATTTTCTTGTGTAGTTATTGTTGATTGTTGGTATTGATGTTGTGTTGGTTTTTAGATTTAGTTTGTGTTTTTGTTCTTGGGAGAAAATTTTTTTTACCTCCTGAACTATAGTCATTTTGACACTTTGCCTCCTAAACTTTTTTTTCGTGCAAATTACCTCCTAAACTGTACGAATTTTGCACTTAACCTCCTGAACTCTCATTTTTTGTTGAAATTCTAGCCGGATCTCACTCGTGTGACATGCACGCTAACATATAAGTGGTGAAATTGACTTTTCATCTCTTCCTCATGACTCCCACTCAAAATAATGGCACATGAACACTATGTAGGTTCCAAATCCTACGTGTATACATATATTAATGTGAACATTATTTTAACAAGTCACATGAGTGCTCACGTGCCATTATTTTGAGAAGGAGTCATAAGTAAGAAATGTAAAGTCGGTTTTACCCCTTATATGTAAGCGTGCATGTCACACGAGTGAGATTCGACCAAAAGTTCCACCAATAATTGGAGTTCAGGAGGTTAAGTGCAAAATTCGTACAGTTTAGGAGGTAATTTGCATGAAAAAAAAGTTTAGGAGGCAAAGTGTCAAAATGGTCATAGTTCAGGAGGTAAAAAAGATTTTTCTTGTTTTTCAATTTCACATTTCTAGATTTTAGTTTGTTCTTGTTCTTGCCAAACTCCATTGTTGCATCTTCAAGCTTTTTACCCCATTTGTCCAAGCAAACCTTGGGTTTTCAAAAGTCAAATGGGTCTTTCTTCTTTGAGCAATTTGACTTCTCTTAAATTTAATGCCTTTTGACCAATTTCAACTTCAAATGCTTAAATCTCCCTCCTTTCTCCTCTTCCAATTTGCAAGCTTTAACTTGTAYTTGATGCAACTTGTTTAGAAATTAGGGGTTTAGRGTTTAGGTTYRTTTAGAACCATTAATCGGAGCTTGYCGAGAATTRRGATTGACGACCTCAATACTTGATCGACATTCGGGATTGACAACCCTGAATTGTGGATTAAGTGCTCGRCGAAAACCGATTAATCGTGGAGACGAATCGAWCACCCTAAAYCCTCATTTTCATTATTTTCATTAATGTGTTATTTTAAATTCAAAACTCAAACCCAAATCAATGACTATTGCTTTCTTAGGAGTAGATTAGTGTAATTTAGCTTAACAATAGAATAACTAGAACACCGAACGCCGATTATATCTATCCTCAAGAGACACGACTCGGGAAAACTTGCCGCTCTACAATCAACTCCGTACTATTGTGGAGAAAATTTCTTAGAGTGTTAAGAGTTCTTTGATCAAATTTTGGCGCCGTTGCCGGGGATAGATTAAGGTAAAAGGTGTTTTTAATTATTTCTCTTGTTATCTTTGTTAGTTAGTTATTTTAAATTATTGTTTTTCTTTCGATGCTCGTAATCCTTTGTTGAGTGTTGTGTTTGCAAGGTACTCATTCGGGGAGCCCGATGCTTCCCACCTACACTCACGACGATCAAAGGATGTCTCCGCCGCTCGTTTGATCCAGCCGAGGATGGCAAACTACCGAGCGAGTTTGTCATACGAGGACCCTAATATCCAAACTCCCACATATCCAAACCTTTATATCCAAACTCCCGAATATCCAAACCCGTACACCACTCCCCCAAGCTATCGGGTCCCCTCGACTTACGATGACCCGTACGCTTCGATTGGTGAAGAATGGGCCCCCTTTTTTGATTATTCCTGCCCAAGCCCTTCTTATTCTCCACCGATTTCGTATCCTCATAACCCGAGCATGGATCCGTATGCACCAACTCGTGGTCTTTATGATCCGAATTTTGATGATCCATATGCTCAACTCGCCCCGCCTTCTTCTTACCCGAGTTTTAACTCGTATGCTCCCTAAATTAATGATTCATATTCTTGGAGCTACGACTTTTACGACCTACCCACCTCGAGTTCGTATACTCCGAATGACGACCCGTACATCTCACTTTCTCAAGACTTGTCTATGCCCCAACTCCCGGACTTTGAGCCTCTCTCATCCGAGCTCGTGGAGGTGATTCGACAATTGGATGAATGCCTTGCTCGCATGGAGACTCAAGTAGAGAAAATAGCCAACGAAGTGGACGATCTTAAGAGACCGTGTCTTGAAGAGATGCCCATCTTTGATGTGGTGGTTCCCACGGTCGTTGACGGCAATTCGAGTTTTGACGGTCTTTTGAAAGAGGTGTGCACGGAGGTGGAGATAGAGGGTGAGGAGATTGGGTTGGAGACTAGCGTTACCCCTCTCGTGTTTTGTGAAGATGTTGAAGTGGAAAGTGAGGGGGAGTCGCCTTTGGGGATTCCAACGGCACTTGGAATGTTGAATTCACTCGCTCTTGGTGAGAATGATGGAGTTGTGCCATTTTTGGAGGATGTGGAGTTGATCGAGCCTCTTTTACCACCACCCGATGCCGTTTGTTTACTTGATCAAGAGGTGGTGGAAGAGGTAGTGGGGGAAAGAGTGGAGGTTACGGTCGGGGAGATGAAGGAGTACGTCGACCCATTTTTGGATGATCACGTTTGGGTGGTCGACTACTCCCTCTTCCGACCCCCGAAGTTTTCTTGTGTAGTTATTGTTGATTGTTGGTATTGATGTTGTGTTGGTTTTAAATTTAGTTTGTGTTGTTGTTCTTGGCATTGTTTTTCAATTTCTCATTTCTAGATTTTAGTTTGTTCTTGTTCTTGCCAAACTCCATTGTTGCATCTTCAAGCTTTTTACCCCATTTGTCCAAGCAAAACTTGGGTTTTCAAAAGCCAAATGGGTCTTTCTTCTTTGAGCAATTTGA
>BMAC01000671.1:63320-93289 GCA_014905375.1 Phtheirospermum japonicum
CAAGCCCGCTCTTTTATTGGTTTTACATTCCGGCTTGCCCGACATGCCCGCCTTGGTGATTTTTATCACCCGGTGTGTCTACTCGAGAACACCAAGGCGTGGCACGATCGCCACCTCTTCTTGGATCCCGGATAGCGTCTTTTGTATAACCGTCGAGCTATAGACGTTAAAGTAGCGCTTATTGGGAGGCAACCCAATTTGTAAAAAAAAAAAGAAAGAAAAGAAAATCAAAAAAAATAGAAAATTAAAAAAAAAAAAAACTTTTTATTCGTATTTTGTTTTTGCAACCCCCGTTTGTTTGTTTCTTGTAGGTTGCTTGCCTCGACTCCCGGAGAGGACTTATGCCAACCACGCTTCTCTTAAATTTAATGCCTTTTGACCAATTTCAACTTCAAATGCTTAAATCTCCCTCCTTTCTCCTCTTCCAATTTGCAAGCTTTAACTTGTACTTGATGCAACTTGTTTAGAAATTAGGGGTTTAGGGTTTAGGTTTGTTTAGAACCATTAATCGGAGCTTGTCGAGAATTGAGATTGACGACCTCAATACTTGATCGACATTCGGGATTGACAACCCTGAATTGTGGATTAAGTGCTCGACGAAAACCGATTAATCGTGGAGACGAATCGAACACCCTAAATCCTCATTTTCATTATTTTCATTAATGTGTTATTTTAAATTCAAAACTCAAACCCAAATCAATGACTATTGCTTTCTTAGGAGTAGATTAGTGTAATTTAGCTTAACAATAGAATAACTAGAACACTGAACGCTGATTATATCTATCCTCGAGAGACACGACTCGGGAAAACTTGCCGCTCTACAATCGACTCCGTACTATTGCGGAGAAAATTTCTTAGAGTGTTAAGAGTTTTTTGATCACAACAGAAATGGATCACCAAGTTATTAGGGTTTAACTATGAAATATTATATAAAAAAGGGTGTGGAGAACAAGGTGGCTGATGCTCTTCCATGAAGGATCACTCCGAGGAGCTAAACTCAGCTATTTCAGTGATCACACCAACATGGGTGCAACAAGTGACAAAGAGTTATGAAGGGGGTTCATTCTAAACCAAAATCTTGTTAGCAAAGTCAATGGACCCACAATCATACCCAGAGTTTGTAACAGAGGGTGGTATAGTTAAATTCAAGGGAAGGATAGAAGTGGGTAATAACACTAAGCTCAGGGATACCATACTTGCGAAATGCATAATTCTGCCTATGAGGGACATTATGGTATTCTAGGCACCTACAAGAGGAGTAGCAGATTGTTTTATTGGCCTCAGTTAAAAAAGGAAGTTGAATCTTAGGTCAGGCATTGTGATGTGTGTGCTAGGAACAAATCAGTGGGAGGTGCCTATCCTGGCCTATTGCAACCACTACCCATACCCCACCAAGCTTGGACCCACATTTCTATGGATTTTGTAGAAGGGTTACCTAATTCATTTGGGAAGGATGTGATCTTGGTGGTGGTGGACAGGTTCACTAAATATGGTCTCTTCCTAGCATCAGCTCATCCTTTCACAGCTATAACTGTAGCTAAGTTATTTCTGGACTTCATCTACAAATTACATGGATTACTCCTACATATAGTGACTGACAGGGATAAAGTGTTCACCAGTGCCTTTTGGAGGGAGTTTTTCAAAATCTCTGGCACTCAACTGGATTTCACCTCAGCCTATCATCATCAAACAGATGGACAGACAGAGAGGGTGAACCAATGTTTGGAGAACTACCTAAGGTGTATGGTTCAACAGAATCCTAGGGCTTGGACCAAATGGTTACCATTGGCTGAGTATTGGTATAACACTAACTATCACACCAGCCTCAAAACTACCCCTTTTCAGGCCCTTTATGGCTACCAACCCCCATCAACATTTCTAGAGACTTAGATTGTCACACAGAACCAAGAAACAACAGAGTTTATCACTGATAGACAGAAACAAACTCAAGAAATCAAACAGAATCTATTACAAGCCCAACAACGCATGAAATTCTTTGCAGATAAGAAAAGGAAAGAAAGTTCTTTTGAGGTCGGAGAGTGGGTATACTTAAAACTTCAACCTTTTCGACAAAATCCAGTTGTACTTAGAAGGAATTTGAAACTATCAGCTAAGTTTTACGGGCCATTCCAAACTCTAGAGAGAATTGGTGAGGTGGCTTACCGCTTGAAATTGCCGGAGAACGCTCAGATCCATCCAGTGTTCCACGTGTCGCTCTTGAAAAGGAAACTGGGTCCCACAATGCTACCCGCCCCACACTCTGAACTTCCGGAAACCGTGAGGATGGAGAATTCGTGGTTCGTCCTGCGGAGACAATTGCTCAAAGGTTAGTACAAAGAAAAAGATGAACCGTTCAACAGTTCCTAATTAAGTGGTGCAATAGTGAGAATGGTGACTTAACTTGGGAGGATGAGAGTTATTTGCGCAAGAAATTTCCAAAGTTTGATCCTTTGGGACAAGGATCAAAAAAATGGGGAAGGTGTTGTCATGAATTCAAGGTTTTCGGATTCGCCGGAGAAGAAGGGAAATGGATTAGGGTTTGAAATGGTTGATTTCGATGCAATTGGAAAAGAAACGGAGGTTTCTAAGTGTTTGACGGGTCGGGTCAAGACTGGCAGGCGGACACATGTTGAGCTGATGGGTCCGGACGGGTCAAATGGAGTAAAATAACTGGGCAGCTGATTGTTTCTTATTGGGCCGATTAAATTATTGCTGGGCTAATATTAGTTTTAAGCCTTATGGTAGTTGTACTCTTTATCTCTAGGTAGCAAGTGTCACATTTTAATTGGTGCTAATTCCCTTAAAGGGTGGATCAAGCTTGGATGCTTTTGGTCCCCCCTCTTAGTATTTATGTATGTTTTTCAATATGAAATGATAAGCAAGAAATTACTTCACAATTTTGATTTCTCTCTAAAGCTCTCTCCTCCCCTTTCCTACTGCTTTCTCCTTATACAAACATATTCATAATTCATCAGCCGAAGTTTACAGAAAAATTCCCAGAATAACTACATATAATTAATCTACCAAGCCCAATCATTACAGTCGTTAAAATTCCGATTCAAAATGGCAACGCGCGAGGCTGGTATCCTAAAGTTCTCCAGCGAGGCGACATGTGAGATGTGTGGCGAATGACGATTTTTGTCTAGGGCACTGATGTTCTCCAGCAAGGCGAGGTGCAAGGATTGTGGCAAAATTTTGCCTAGAGTTTGAATTAGGTGATTGAATTCGACGAGGCGTGGCGAGAATTTGTGGTTGAAAATTTGCGTAAAGTTTTTTGTTGAAAATCTGTCCTAGGTTCGAATTGAAAGCGAATACACATTTCCTTCTTTTTGTTTATTTGTTTTTATAAAACCCAAGTTATTTGAATCGGATTCAGACTTAGGGCGGTTCAAACACGTCACATATTAAATGTCCTATATAATTATCACACTTAAGTGTTTGACAAATCTTAATACTAACTCAAAACTTTAACAAACACTAATCCAGATAGGATTAAGAGACTTTTAAATTTGCACTAAAACTGGTTGAGATTTGTTTCATATATTTATTTAAGTCGTCAAATTTTAAGTACATAAAAAGTGTGTAGTAAAGAAGCTTCCCTTGATTTACTACAACAAACATCTACTTTGTGCTAAAGTAAATTGTGGTCCCAAACTGCATGGTTGGAAACTTGGAACATGATGCCCACTCGGAGCAAACAATTGAAATTAAAGAAACATAGTAGATTGATTACAAACCATGAGTTTTAAATTACTTTTTTGTTCGAATCAAATATTTGAACTGGGATAGTTTTCATTTTGCACCCCAAAAATAGGATAGTTAAATATATTGCACCCTTGAATTTGTACACCTCTAAGATGTCATCTTGCCCCTAAAACATTGGGAAAATCATCTTTTAATATATAATCGATCTATATGTGTACTTCGTATTTTTTGTTGACATATAAAAATTCCGATGATTTTATTATTTACGTGTAATCCAAACTTAATATCTAATTAATTCAATATTTCTTTATTATATTTTAGCTAATTTAATTTTTTATTATATTTTAACTTAATTTAATATTTTCTTTTATTATATTCTACTTATCACAATATTTTTCTTTTATTCTCCTACTATAAAAACATAAATAAATCATCAATAATTAGTAAAAAAATCTAACTTAATTATCTTAATTAAAAGATAAATTATATTTGATATAATTTTAATTAGAAAAACTTACTTATAAAAATAATTAAATAGGTTGTATTTATAATAAATGTTAAAATAATTTTATTATTGGAATTCCAAATATTCATAGGTCAATTACGAGTTATTTGCAATTATATAAATATTAACAACGAATTCAATCTAAACATAATTAATAAATATTGATTGGACACCAATACAATACGACACAGGGTCGAGAGTATGGGATCTTTGAATTTCTCTATGTAAATAACTAATAATTATTAACGAATTTATTTAAATATTAAAATAAAAATTTATTTAATAATAATTAATTAATAGAGATTAGACACGTGTTGAGAATGTGACATTTTTGAATTTTTCTAAATATATAAATAAAATTATTATTGTATTGAATCTAAATATTAAAATATAAAATTATTCAATAATAATAATAATTAATAAATAAATAAGATGTGTACAAGGCTTGGATTGGTAATACACCATTTAATTTTTTTTAAGACTCTATAATTATTACAAATATATTTTATATTTTTTTTTATAATTCATTTAATACACGGGTATTAAATTAGTAATTATATATAACAAAATCATACTATTAACTTTGAAAACTTTATAAAGTTGGGGCTGTCATTGACGGTCCCTAGCCTCGAGCCTCATCACTAATTATAGAGATTTTGCTCAAAAAAAAAAAGAATAATACACACAAATATAGAGATTTGAAGTACGCATTTTAGAATCTTTTCCGATACAATTGCGATAAATACTGCAAAATGTTATTTATAGACCAAGTTAATTTGTATCACTATCAAGTTATTGGCATTTAAAGGTTTTTGTTTATATGCACAAAATGTTCAACCCTGTAGACAGTTGTCTACAACGAATTGTGCATATCAAAATGTTTTATTGATCTTCAACTGGCTATACATGTAAGCCATGTGACATGCACATGCCACCGATCTCTTGCTACTATAATAGATGCTTAGAAATTATCTTGATGGTAAGTAAGTAAATATATATTGGAAATAATTTCATTATGGAGAAATAATAAATGGCATGAATGGTGGATAGAACATTGCATTGTCAACATTAACTCTCTCAAATTGGCTATATTTCATAATATAGGGTAAAACATAAAATTCTATAGGTCTCACATAAAAATACACCTATAATAATAGTAGAATAGCAATTCCTCCCATTTCCATTCCAAGTAGATTTTTCTCGCAATATTCTACAATTTTCAATGTTAAGGTTAATAATTATCCGTGCACTATGTTACAAAAGGAAGGTCTTTGACCAATAAAATTCAACTTTGACCTTTTGGTTTGGGTGAGACCAGCTAGATTCTTTTCTTATACTATATATTTTTAAATATATATACATTTTTTCACCAAAAATATCAAAGAATACTAAATTTATGGTATATAATCAAAAAAGGTTTCTTTGTTTTCTTGTCTTTATTTCGATACTACAATTTACTTCCTTAATTTCAAAATTTAGTTACCCTTGTATATAAAAAGTATATTTTCTCATATTTACCTTTCTCCACAAAGTTGCAGTACAATACAAACACAGACCACTTACCTAAGCTCTCTCTCACAAAGATCTAAAACTTGTTAAATTTTAAGATCCTGTTTCTCTCTCTAAAATCCATTCACTTTGCAAAGTTCTTTTCTTTCCCCACATTTGTCACATATACACGTAAATCTTATTGCATTAGAGATCATAGCCAACGATCTAGGAATAACTCCCATTTTCCCAGCTACATACTCTGATTCACTTTCGCAAAATTAAAACAAAATCCTATTTTCTTGCTCCATAAAAGGGAAAGTCTTTAACCCTGCAAACCCTTTACATACTCCAAAAAAAAAAAAAAAAAAAAAATCTGAAAAAGCGCTTCTTTTTACCATCAAATTGAGGGTTTCCCAATCGAAAATATCATCTTTGATTTTCTTGGAAATTATCTGTTACTTTAAGTTCTGAAGTCTCTTCATTTTTTCCGATCCAAGAAAATAAAGTTTGAGACTTTTGCTGAGGAGTTTATACATTTTGTGGATTCGCTTTTTTCTGGATGCTTTTGGGGTAAAGTATGCAGTCTGATCAGAGAAAAAAGGTACAATCTTTTTTAGGTTCAGATATAATATTATTAAACTGGTCTGTCTGTTTATGTATCGGGCTAGTAGTGATTTCTGAGGGTGGGTTGGAATAACCTACTTTGGATTCCATATATATGTGATTTTTATTTAACTGTGGCCCTGGAGTACAATTTTTTACTGAAAGATCTGATTTAAAATTCTCAGATGTTTAGTTTAATTTCATTTTGCAAAGGATTCAAGTATAGGACAGATGCTGAGTGTTAATATGGATGATTTTGTGTGTTTGAATTAAATGTTTTACTTGTAAAGCTCCCATTTTCATTTTACTTTTTTAATAAAAAAAAAAGTTCAGATATTTTTTAGTTGTACCAATATCTTGGTTATCTATTATCTTTGATTGAATTTGCCATGTGGATACTTATTGATAATCAAGTTTCATCCAAATGCTAATTCTAAGTTTCTGATTAAGAAAAAATCATGGACCGGTCGAAATGATTCATTTTTCTTGCTTGCTTGCTTGGTAATTGTGCTATTTTTTTAATTACTGAATCCGCTTCAATTTGTCCTTAAAATGAATAAGCCTCTCATTTGTAGTTCATTCTTTAGGCTAGTTTCGTAATTTTTTTTCCCTGCAAGATTATAGGTGCATTGATTTGCCATGAAGAAAGTAGTGTTTATTTACAGGTTCTAATGATTTGAAAAATTATATTGACAACATTTTATTCTTCATTATTTTGTGATCAGAATATATTAGTCATTATATTTCGATTTTGGGCGATAATATTTTGACCCGGGTGGCATTATGTGATCCATAATATTTTAAAGATATTTAATTGTTAAAAAGAAAGAAAAATAAAATTATATAAATTACGCTTACAATTAATAAAATTATAGAAAAGTATATTGCGACATTTTGTTTTTCATTGTTTCACGATCATAATTTAATCATTTAGAATCCGTTGGGTATATAATTGTGAAAAATAAATTTATATAAACTGCGCTTGCATTTAATTGCAGGCATCGGAGATAGATTTCTTCACAGAATACGGCGAAGGCAGCCGATATAAAATCGAAGAAGTAATCGGAAAAGGTAGCTATGGTGTCGTTGCCTCAGCATACGATACACATCTCGGAGAAAAAGTTGCAATAAAAAAAATAAATGATATTTTCGAACACGTTTCGGATGCCACGCGGATTTTGCGCGAGATTAAGCTTCTTAGGCTTCTTCGTCATCCAGACATTGTCGAGATCAAACATATTTTGCTGCCACCTTCTAGAAGAGAGTTCAAGGACATATACGTTGTTTTCGAATTGATGGAATCGGATCTTCACCAGGTCATTAAGGCGAATGATGACTTGACGCCAGAACATTATCAGTTCTTTCTTTATCAGCTTCTCCGGGGCATGAAATACATACACACAGGTTCGTACAATTGGTTTGATAAAATGATTGTCGGCTTTTGATTGAGATAAATTAGTTTATAGTGTTTTCAAATGTCAACTTCTGTTTATTATTATTATTTTTATTATGCATAATTTACTTAATTAATTACAAAAAACTCCCACCCTTGAGGTTTGACCTAATTACAAAAAGAAAAAAAAGAGAGCTAATTTTCAAAGTTATGAAAGATACCCCTGAGATTTCATTCGTCTTATATATACCCCATTCCTTTAATTTAAATTTTACACTGAATCAAACTTTGGGTGTTTTTTTTCAAAATTTGAAAGTAAGCTCCTTTTTTTTAATTATCCCTAATTTAATTGAAAAAAGGTGTTGCCAGTCTCCGTTTCACTTTGTTTCCTTTAAATAGAATGTGAATGTTTAATTTAATTGCAAATAATTTGAAATGAGAAAATTTTATGATTTTGCTTGGTCTAATGAATCTTGTTCCTTAATGCAGCTAATGTGTTTCACCGGGATTTGAAGCCAAAAAATATCCTTGCAAACGCTGACTGCAAACTGAAAGTCTGTGATTTTGGCCTTGCTAGAGTGGCCTTCAATGATACCCCTACTGCAATATTTTGGACAGTATGCTTTTTTTCCTTATTTATTTCCTCATCTCCTTTTTCATTTTCTTTATAGACTAGTAAGGAATATGTGTTATATTAATATTATATTCTTTTTTTAATAGGATTATGTTGCAACAAGGTGGTACAGAGCTCCCGAATTGTGTGGGTCTTTTTTCTCCAAGGTAGAAACTTATTACTCTTTATAATGTGCATTGCAATTTTTAGACAAAAACGAACCCCAGTTTTTATAATTCAAGTTTTTTTCCTTTTTCTTTTTTTTTTGGTGCTCTGCTCTACTATCAGTATACACCCGCAATTGACATATGGAGTATTGGATGCATATTTGCCGAGCTTTTGACCGGAAAACCTTTATTCCCTGGAAAAAACGTGGTTCATCAATTAGACCTTATGACCGATCTGCTGGGCACTCCACCTCCTGAAACCATTGCAAGGGTATGCCACTCCTCCCCCGCCTCTTTAAATCAATTTTTTTTTAATAAGCTAGCTTATTTATTTTATTCAACCATAATATCATGTGCCAGATAAGAAATGAAAAGGCTCGGCGATACTTAAGCAGCATGAGAAAGAAAAAGGCGATCCCTTTGTCCCTCAAATTTCCAAATGCTGACCCGTTGGCTCTTCGTTTGTTAGAACGAATGCTTGCTTTTGATCCTAAGGATCGACCTTCTGCAGAAGAGGTGGTTATTATATATGCTCTGTTTTTTTTCCAAGATTTTAGAGTCCATTTTTAATTTGTAAATTTAAAATAATATTGTTGCGAGCAATCAGGCTCTTGCGGATCCGTATTTCCGGAACTTGGCTAGAGTTGAGAGAGAACCTGCTGCACCACCGGTGACGAAAATGGAATTTGAATTTGAAAGGAGAAGGATTACGAAAGATGACGTTAGGGAGTTGATATATCGAGAGATTCTTGAATATCATCCGAAGATGTTGAAAGAATTCTTAGAGGGAGATGAACCTACGAGTTTTATGTATCCGAGGTATTGAACCTGTATTTCATATATGGCAAAAATTTGAATCAAAGTGTCAGGCGGAGCTTGATTTTTTTATTCTTTTATATTTTTAGTTTGGTATTTTCTTAAAAAGTTTTCTAGTGTTTTTTTTTAATTTTTGTTTATCCTGTGTATTTTATTATTTTTAGGGTTTTTAATTTCAGCTTTTTAGTTTTTTAGGGGTTTTAGTTTTTTTTTTAATTATGGATTTTTTTGTGTGTTTCTTTCTGATTTTTGGGGATTTTAAGATTTAGGTTTAGGTGATTTGGTTTAAAGTAATAGTGCTACACACTTGCTGGATATCTTTCTATTTGTGTCTAAATATGCTTTTCTTTGCAGTGCTGTTGACAAATTCAAGAAGCAGTTTGCATTTCTTGAAGAGCATTCCAGAAACGGAGGTTCTGCTCCACCCGAGAGACAACATTCATCATCTTTGCCCAGGTGAGAAACTTCTTCTTTTCCTGTTCCTTTTTTCCCGTAATATGATCAGATTTATAAGTAAGCATCTAAAATTTAAATTTGGTTATCCCTATTCTCCTCATATAATAGTTGCATGAATATAGAAATTGCACCATCTATTTTTTGAATCAATAGCGACCACTATTTTTTTTTTTTTGGAACAGGCCATCTGTAATTTTCTCTGATAAATCGAACCAGAGCTCGGTTGATGTTGCCAATGAGCTTTCAAAGTGCTCCATTAAACAAGCTGAGAAGCCACAAGTGGATCGGGCTTCATTGCTTCCCATGACAAGGTTACCTGTCCAAGTTCCTCATAGTATCCAAGGTATGACGATTGAAATTGAATACTTTTTACCAAAAAAAGGAATTGTCCGGGCCCCTTAAATCTCTGCTCATTGACCTCGGTAGTTACAAAAAGTACTCATCAGGTTTGATCTAATTACCAAAAAAACAGCTAACTTTGAAAATTACAAAAATACCCCTGAGATTTTATTATCTTGCATTTACTTCCTCCATAAGCAAAAACATTTCAAAACCCACCTTCACATTTGTAAAAAATATATTACAGCTTGCCCCTTTTTGTAATTTTGGAAGTTAGCTGGATTTTTTTGTAATTAGGTCAAAGCTCAAGGATACTTTTTGTAGTCCCTTCTTTTTAAGAAGGGAAGGGAGACGAACCTGTACTTAGGTGAAAATCAGGCATGTCCTGTTAGAAATTCAAGGTCAAGAAAAGCTCGCGTTTTCAAAATTGGACACGTTCAATTTTAGAGTGTTTCAATATTCACTAGACAACCATTACAAAGTTGAATTTTATCAGATTTGTGATTAATTATTCTAAAACGACAATATTTCTTTTCTGATATTCTCTTGCAATTCTTAGTATTCATGGATTTCAAGAAAAGTGTGTAATAGCCTGATTGATGTGAATTTGATACCTGTGTCCTTTTCGAGATTAAAGAAAGGCATTAAAATCCCAATTGTTTGTTAACTCATTCTTAACCTCCTCGTTTAGCGTACAAAATGCAATTTTCATTATTATTATTATTATTATTATTATTATTATTATTATTATTTATTTATTTATTTTTTGTTTTCATGATTCGATTTGAACGTTGGGAGTTTCCCCATTACGAAAAGTAACCTTGCCGTTTGTCTAATTACTAAAACTTTCAGTTATCTTTCAAAATTATAAAATACCATTTGTTTTCAAATATCCTCCTTAATCGGTTAAATTTGAAACACGTGCCAATGGAATATTTGTAATTTTTTTTCTTGTTTTGGGTTACTTGCCAAAAAACCACCCCTAAAGTTTAGCCTGGTCACAAAAAAACTCTTTTAAAATTACAAACAACCCCGTGGAGATTTGTTAGTCCTCTTTATTATTATTATTTTTTTTTTGTTTACATATAACCTTTCTATCTCAGCAAGGGGAGCCGCAAGGCCCGGGAAAATCATCGGGCCCATGTTGCGTTACAACAATTGTGGAGCATCATCAGTCGAGACGACTGAAGAGCGAAAAACGACGAGGAATCCCAATATCCCAGCTCAGTATATTGCCCCTAGCTCTTCTTACCCAAGAAAGCACCCGGGCTGCAAGATCGATGGAGGAGAAGGCGTCAACGAAGGCCCGAACGGGCTCCAGCCGAAACCCGATCACTACATGCCGAGGAAGGTTGCCGCGGCTCAAGGTGTTCCTGGAAACCACTGGTATTAGTTTCATGGTGTCCGACCAAGACAAGATTCAAGTTGCCAAGCCACATGACTTGATATTACTTCTTGGCCCGTATGGTTATAACACCAATTTGACTTCTATGACCGGTTCAGGTTAATCTAAAATGACTTGCCATGATTGTACAGTTGAACTAACCTGTTCCAAGTTGATTAATGTTTGATGATGAAGATGAACCGAATGATCTGTGGTACAGATCCAGATTTAACGACTGGGATCGAATCTACCTCATTGCCGTTACATTATGACTGACGATCGATGTTTTTTAATCCACCTGTATCATTGTGTAATTTAATAAATTAATCATTTGCTAATCGATGCAAACTTGTTGACTGAGTAGAACAAAATCGCCTGTCTTCTAATCTTGATGAGTTTTATTCTTTTTCTGTTTTTCTATTTTGTATTTGACCTTATGCTGATTTAATTTGCTTGAAAGTAATGCTTGTGTTGAAAGAAATCATCACCAGATGTTAAGATCTGGCTCATAACATTCTTATATTCATGTTGATTTTTTTTTTTCCTTCTCTCTCTCTTGTTTTTTGGTCAATAAATTTTTTTCTGACCAATTATGGGTTCTCTAGCTCATTTTCATTAGATTACAATTTACTTTTATTGTTGAAATTATTTTTCGAACCCACTAAGTCAATTTATATGCATGCAAATAGATACATCTCCATTACCTAAACCTTTATAATCAAAATATAAAAACTTAAATGAATTTGGGTATTCAAAATTTATGTGAATAGTAAAAATATTAATTGTTGTAGAATAAATAATATTTTACATTTTATTATAAATGTCAAATTATGTTTAAAAAATGGATGATAATGTAATATAATATTGTATTTGATGTCAAATCATGTTTAAAAAATTAATGATATCATATTATAATATTGTATTTAGTATCTTCGTCTCATTCTATCTATCATAATTGACTATTTTACGATGATTGAGGTTATAATTATATGTATTAAATGATCATAATGTCGGTTTATTTAAAATAATTAAAAGTGTGAAATAATAAAGGTAATAGTATTTTTTTAAATTTTATTTATAAAGTAAAAAGTAACAATGATTCTATTGAAAATATAAATGTGACAAATAGAATGATATATAAATTTTTTTAAAAAATGACAAGTAAAATAGGATGAATAATGTAATATTTATTTAATTACAAAATATTATTATTGAATATTGAATATTTAATTTTTGAAATAAACCAGTATTTATTATTGAAAATACTATGGTACTTTAGACCTTAGAGAGCAAACAAACACTTAAATTATATTTATCGTCACATGACACTAGTGGTGGTTCAAACTCGAAAGTGCAAGATTTGAAATAATCTTGAAAACGATGCAAAAACTGCACTTTGTCTTGACCTTGGAAAACAATTTTTTTTTTCATGATAAAAAATTTGTATTTCCTTCTTTCCCGTAGCAACTTCATCATTTCCCATAACAAACGGAGATTGGAGTCCACTCACTATATTGAATATCATACGATTATTTATATTTATATTTTGTGGAATTATTTATTTATTCACCTTTTATATTAAAAGTTGCTACTACTCAATAAGAAAAAAAACCAATTAAACACATCCATCAAGGATCGAAAATCAAACAAAGTTATTTGATTCAAGTTCATTATCGCATGAGCTCGATTATTAAACTCAAACAAGTTTTAATATAATTTTATCTTTAATATTACAAATTAAAACTCGTTGTTTTGATATATAAAAAATATTATATATATATATAAATATATACAAATAAAAATTTATCGACTTGATAATTAAAAAATATAAAATATATTCTCACACACACATATATATATACAAATAAAAATTTATCGACTTGATAATTAAAAAATATAAAATATGTTCTCACACACACACACCACACACACACACACACACACACACATATATATATATATATATATATATATATATATATAAAATTCAATTCGCAATCTACTTGATTAGATTAAATTTCATATAAACTTAAATAATAATAAATTTGTCGTGATTCAACTCATTTACAACCTACTTCCTTTATTTTAATAAATATAAGACATCTTAACAAACATGTTTATAAGAATGGTATAAAAAGATAAAATAAAATCCTTATTAGAAAATAGATAAACCATTAAACAAAAATATTTATGAAAATAGACATCTTCATTTTCTTCATTTCTTGGTATTCCCAAAGAATCAGTGAATCACACGATTATACAATTCTCAAAAAAGCGTAGAAGTTGAAGTGAAAAATAAAAACTACTAGTATAATTCAGCAGTTTTGTTTGTCGTTCCAGTTCCTTCCATGGTTTTCCGAAGGCTCTGCTTCTCTGTATCAAAATCCTACTCGAACCCTTTATCATCTCCCTCAAAATTCACAAACCCTCTTGCCAATTCATACTCTCACTCGATCCCTTCGTCGAATTGCAAAACCCTAAAATTAGGGTTTCAGAGAACCAAATCCGTGATTCCCCGTCCATTCGTTTCGTTTTATTCCACAAATTCCACCATGGATGACCCAATCCCGCACCCCGTTAACGCGAGCCGGGCCGAAGTCTTTCGGGCCCTCGAAGCCTCTTTAGGCACCACATTCAGCTCCCAGCCCATAATCCCAAACCCTAACCCTCTAATCATCGTTATCAGCGGTCCAAGTGGCGTGGGAAAAGATTCCGTGATCAATAAATTGAGGGAAATCAGACAAGATTTGCATTTCGTGGTCACCGCGACGAGCCGGGCCAAAAGGCCCGGAGAGATCGATGGGAAAGACTATTTTTTTCTGAGCAGGGATGAATTCTTGAAAATGATAGACAAAGACGAGCTATTGGAGTACGCATTGGTCTACGGGGAATACAAGGGCGTCCCAAAGCAGCAAATTAGGGATTATATGGCGAAAGGCTGCGATATCGTGCTGAGAGTCGATATACAGGGCGCTGCGAATTTGAGGAGGATTTTGAAGAATAGTGCGGTTTTCGTGTTTTTGGTGGCTGAGAGTGAGGAGGCTATGGTGAAGAGGTTGATCGATAGGAAAACGGAGACGAGTGAGGCTTTGCTTGTGAGGGTTGCTTCGGCTCGTGAAGAGTTGAGGCATTTGAAGGAGTTTGATTATGTGGTTGTGAACAGGGAAGGTGAGATGGAGAGCGCGGTGAAGTTGATTGATTCGATTATTTATGCCGAGAAGGCCAAAGTGCAGCAAAGGAGAGCCGTTGTTTAAATAATTCTGTCGAATTTTTGTTTGTTTGTTTGTTTGTTCTGATTTGATGATGATTGTGTGGTTTTGATTATTGTTTATGAGTAAAATGAATTTTGCAGTGATGAGGTTATGATTTGAGGGTGCAATGTGTTGTTTTATAGGTTCAAGGATGGAAAGTATGGACGAGGGTGCTTGTGTGTGCAGAGTCCATTTTTTTTCTGAGTTATGGGTGCTAAATGCAAATATTGCATCACCATGGCTCAAAAAATAACTTGTGGTATGTCGCTTATTTTGCTTCTCTCTGGAAATTATCGGCATTTCTTCTAAAATGGAAATATTCAAGTGATTTACCTTTGTAGGTTTAGACCTTGTAAAGATGTATCTATTAAACAGAACTCTGTAAAGTAAATAAAATTCATCTCACATTCCTTCCGAGAAAAAGTTCATATTCTTGCTGAATTACCAAAAATCGCAACATTGAATCAATAAAACTACGTAGAGATGTATTTGTGGGTTGAATTTGGCAAACTTTTGACACCAACATTGATCATGCTAAAACAATGTTTAAAAAATCTCACGAGTACACCTACTCGCAACATGTACAAATTCGCACGAACTGTGACAAAACATTCCAAACAATCATCGGGTACCTATTTGAAGGTTTTAGATTTTTTTGAGATATAAGCTTGATTTGACCTCAAATAATAGGAGTCATTATACTGTGCACCTTGTAAGTCGCACCCAATAATTTAATTTATCATACTATATAATTGATATATATCATCACATATAACTGATACATATCATCACAAATAATTGAAATTCTAAATCTAAATTTAAAATTTTAAAATGAAAAAAATAAATTTAAAATGAAAAATTTAATCCTAAAAATAGAAGACTAAATCCTAAAATGAAAAACTAAACAACGAAATTGAATATTAAACTCTAAATTTTAAATTTGTATCACATATCATCCCATATAACTAAAATATATCATCACATATAACTAACACATATCATCACACATAACTGGTAGAATGATAAATTCTTGTCGGAACGCTAAAATGAAAATTAACCTTAAAATGGGAATTAAACCCTAAAAATCTAAAATTATCACTTAAAATGAAAAACTAAACCCTAAAATGGAAAAGTAAACCCAAATTCTAAGTCTTTATCGCATATCATCATATCTAACTACCATATATCACCATGTATAATTGTCGTTTATCATCACATTTAATAAAAAATTGCCAAATAATATGGGCTTCAGAAGGTTTTAGTAGAAAGTTTATTCGACATTGATACATCTCCAATGCAATAGTGTTAATTGAACATATGTGGCAAATGACATTGACATTTATAAAAAAAAGTTCTCCAGTGCAACAATGTTAATGTTATATGTGATAATTTATTTTATTTATTTTTAGAAAAAATAAAGAGAGAGAAGTAACATGATTGAATTATATATTTAAAATTAATTGTAGAAATTGTCAAGAGCAATGTATAGAATTTAACATTGCTCTTGACAATGTCAAACATTTAATGTGATATATAATTATTTTTATATCATGTATCAATTTTTTCACTTTTAATATTATTACATTGGAGATGCTCTAAGCAATATTGGGTCGTGGAATGTTTTTTTTGTGAAGTCAAATAATACTCCACTCGATTCCAAAGCCCATTGAAACTAAGTTCTACAAAGATGTTTTTAAAATACTTTTGTCAAAGAATGTTTACGGAATATATATTTTAATGTATGAGTTTAGTAGATAAATCATAGACATCAGATAAAAATCAACAATTGCTAGGAAGTTGTCTCGAGTATAAATCAAGGCTGTCTTGATCAAATCACATTGTTTAGAAAGTTGTGTTACAGTTTGTAGGAGTTGCCTAATATAAATATCTTTTTAATTGTTTAGAAATAATAATATACCACTATAGTAAAGCCTCTTTGAAATGATGATAAAGCCTATTTGAAATGATGATATGTCTAAACTAGAGTGATTTTCGATGTAACCTGTTTAAAAATTTCTTGAGTGATTTTTGGCTTAACCTTAGATCAAACCCATAATAGTATTTTTACAAGATTTTTAGAAAAATAGTCATTTATTATTTATGTACTAATAAACAATCAAAAATTAAAAACCATCAACATATATTATCATCCCAAAAACTTCATTTTAACTAATATTGAATTCATATTTTCATATGATAATAATAATAATAATAATACACTACAAGAAAAATCGAAAAATGCTGAAGAAAATTATCGATGACCTTAAGCCGGCAGCCAATGTCAAACACCGACGAATTGCATACGTGTTGAAATATAACATCATGCATGTCCATGCATATAGTTCAGATGGTCCCATGCACAGCTGAATAGTCAGTCCACTGCATTTGTCTTGTAGTGTAGTTCTTAGCTGTCAAACGGTTCTCATGAATATTTTGTCAAATGTAACGTTCGTTTTCTAGGTCTTAGTGTAGCCATTTGTAGGCTGACACGTTGCTAGGGTTGATAAGCTTTTCCTAAGCTTGCAGCCCTATATAAGGATCGTGTCATCTCCTCAAAGTAGTAAGCTGTAATACAACTTTATGTATAAGAAAGATGTTTGATCTCCTCAAAGTAGTAAGCTGTAATACAACTTTATGTTTGGTATCAGAGCAGGTTTTTGAACCTGTCTCTGATGCAACTGTCCTCCACTACATTTATTAATTTTGTCCGGTTCTAAACATGGCTGATTCATCAGCATCTACATCCTCAAATATCCTGCACAATAATAATAATACAAATCTGCAAGTTGTTCAACCACAATCACAAATCCTCACTACCAAGCTCTCAGATTCAAACTATCTCATATGGAAACAACAGATCCTCACAGCTGTACGTGGTTATGGGCTTGGAGAATATCTAAATGGATCCATTAATGTCCCACAGAAGCTCATCATTAGCCCAGAAAATCCTGATGTTCTAAAGCTCAATCTAGAATTTCTGATCTATCAAAGGCAGGACCAATGTCTAGCCTCATGGCTATTGTCTTCATTGTCAGAAAGCCTGCTCGTTCTCATGGTTGGATTAGAGACCTCTCATCAGATGTGGAGAGCCCTGGAGACAAATTATTCCAGTCAAGCCCTAGCAAGGCAGATGCAGTACTAACTGCAATTATTCACAGTGAAAAAAGGTAATCTTTCCATTAGAGAGTATCTTAACAAGGTAAAATTATGCTGTGATGCTTTAGCTTCTACTGGTCAAAAGGTTTCTGAAACAGATCAGGTTATGCATATACTTTCTGGCCTTGGTAGTGAGTATGATTCAGTTGTAGTCTCAGTTACTTCTAGACCTGACTTCTGCACTGTAAATCAAGTGAGTGCTCTCCTATTGAGCTTTGAAAATAGGATTGAGTCTGGTAATCCTGCTATGATTGATGATAGTAGCACCCTTGTTGCTAATATGGCTGTTCAAAATAACAAAAGAGAAACATACAACTGATAGGCGAGAAATTGTACTCTATTTAATGGTTTAATCCCTATATTTTTATGTGCTTAATATTCTTATATATATTTATTTCTCGCATATTTATTATTATGAGTGGAGGAGCACCAATTGTGTATTTCTCTCTTATTTTGCAGTAATTAGGTGCTAAATTGGTGAGTTAAAGATTTAAAGATGATGCATAAGAGTAGCAAGAGGAAACGAGAGACAAAACGAGTGAATTGGCAAAGAAAGGACGATTCTGCACTTTCTAGATGGGTCATCGCTTGGATCAACCGTTATAGAAAGTGCCGCTGACTGCTGCCTACAAGAGCCGATGTCGTTCGATTTACCTGCCTACAGAGCTCTCTGTCGCGTCAGTCGACGCGGACCGACGTTAATCGACGCGAGCGCACCGAATGCGTCGACGCTGCCAAGCACTGCCGACCAGCCCTGCCTGCGTCGCTCGCCCAGTCCGCCCGCGTCGACAATCTAGACCGGCTGACTCCAGAACCGTTATAGAAAGTCCTGGCCAATGCACTTGTCCGCGAACTCGCTGTCGCATCGATCTGAAACGCGTCAGTCGACGCGACTGCCCAGAAAATGCATTTTTAAGGGTTTCTTATTGCCCAAGACTTCCTAAACCTATAAATACCTCCCTTAATCATTCAAATTGGGTGGAACATTAATCCTAGGGTTCCAAGGCACCAAAAGGAGTCCAAAACACCCAACCATCAAGAGCTTGAAGATTGAAGACTCAAGATTCAAGATCTACTTTCTTATCCCTTTCTTATCTTAGAACAATGCTTTTCTTAATTATTTTCCTGTTATTCTATGAACTCCATGAGTGAGTAGATTGTTTTATCTAGTCCTAGGGATGTTGAAACCCTCGTGAGATTATGTTTTAATTAATTTATGCGTATTTCTTTCGTTCTTCATATGAGATTGCTTGTGTTATCTTGTTTACATATCATGATTGCTTATTTCATGACATGATTGCTGAATTCTTGATTTGGATTGGCCACCTAGATCAGGGATTTGGTTATCAATTGCTAGAAAGAGGACTGCTTCCCGTGTAATTGTCGTAGTTTCAATTTCTCTGAAGCAACTAATGGTCTCGTATCATTAGGGGTAACACAACATAGGTTGAATAAACTGAGCTTATGCGTTTATTGCTTAGATTAACCTATTTGCCTGGTTTTTAATGCTGTTATTGGGTTGAATCTAGAGAGMTTATTYTAGGTTATTCAATAATTAGAGTTAATTAAAGAGCTTATTTTAATTACATACACGGTAAGGGTAAATTCGAGTAGCAGAGCTTATTGTTACTTAGGGTTTTTAGTTTCATATGATGAGTGGATTTTATATTGCAATTTGTTAAATGAATTGAACGAGGGTGGAAACTGAACTAGGACTGGAAAGTTATTTTATTATTTGTTTCGTTATTTGATTTTAATTGTTTTCTTTAATTATTTAATTTTCTTAGATTAGTTTATTATCTCTACCCCCGTTTATTATTTCATTTAAATACGAATAATCACAAATTAATCCACACTCCTCGTGGGATCGACCCTTGCTTGCCACTGCTACTAGTTAGTAGAGGAAAGTCGAGGAACTTTATAAATATTATTTTTGACGCTTCAACGACGAGCGGTCAACAACTCATATCAGAGTGCTAGAGGAAGAGGAACCTACTTTAGAGGAGCTGGCAGACAAGCTAGAGGAAGAGGCAGAGGCAGGACTAATTTCAGTAAGGTTGCTTGTCAGATTTGCCACTACACGAATCATACTGTTGAAAAATGTTACTACAGAGGAGACCTGAACTTTGTTCTTAATTCAAGAAATCCAAATCAGAATGCAAAGCAATTCAACAACAGGAACTACAGTCCAACTGCTATGCTTGCTGCTCAAAATCAAGACAATATCTCAGTTGCTTCAGATACCTTGAGCTGGTTTCCAGATTCAGGAGTCACAAATCATGTGACTTATGATATGTCCAACCTCAACACTATGACTGAATATCAGGGATCAAACAAGCTACACATGGAGAATGGAACAGGTCTGGACATTACACACATTGGTAACACTGAACTCAAATCCCCCTATAGTGCATCTGTTTTTTAGCTCAAGAACCTTTTATTAGTTCCCTGCATTACAAAAAATCTTATGAGTCTTTGAGTTTCATACCACTTTTTGTGTTGTTAAGGATCAAGCTACGGGGGTAGCACTACTTCAAGGGAATTTTAAGGATGGATTGTATCAGTTTGAGTTCAAGAACAAGGGAGTTCAAGGAGAGAGAGTTCATGCTGCTGAAATGTCTACTTTTGTCAATAAAGCTACTGCTGGAAATAAACTGATGATGAATCAACCCTTAGTTAATGTTTCTGTTTTTAAAAAAAGACCAAACATATGTGTTTGGCATCAGAGATTAGGGCATCCTGCCATTGAGGTTGTTGGAAATGTTCTCAAAAGTTGTAACTTGCCCTTTGATGTTAATGAAAATAATTTGCCCTTATGTGATGCATGCTGCAAATCTAAAATACACAAATTGCCTTTTCCTGAATCTCACTCTACTTATACTCATGCTTTTGAGCTTGTTCATAGTGATCTCTGGGCCCTTCTCCTGTTCACACTTACTCTCAACACAGATACTAAACCAGCTTTGTGGATCAGTTTATAAGATATACTTGGATTTTCTTTCTAAAAGCTAAGAGTGATGCTCTTTCTGCCTTCATTCAGTTCAATAATTTAGTGGAAAATCAGTTTAAAACAAAGATCAAGACACTTCAGAGTGATGGAGGAACAGATTACCTTACCTTCACTCCTTTCTCATAACAAAAAGGGATCAAACACAGAGGTTACAAAGTCCTTTTACCCTCAGGGATAACGATAATCACCATACACATATTGTTTGAAGAAACTGTGTTTCCTCATCTCAGCACAGTCTCAGCAAAATCATTGCCTACACACTCAGAACCTTCTACTTTACCTGCTCCACCTCTGATAGCTACCTCAAAAAATCCTGTAAAACCACCTACAAGTCAGAGTTCATCATCTTAAAACACTCCTGTAAATCAAAATTCTTCGAGTCATCACTCCTCAGGAGCATCCTCTCCATTGTCCAGTGCTAGTACCATTCATCTTGTTGTTGATCTTCAAATTGACAACAACAATAAGAATTCTAATACTCCATCTCCCAAACCTAAGCATCATATGGTAACAAGATCTAGAGCTGGTATTTTTAAACCTAAAGCTCTTATTTCAGTCAAAACAGAAATGGAACCTTCAACAGAAAGAGAAGCCTTTAAACTGAAACACTGGAGGGAGGCTATGCAAGCTAAGTACTCATATCTTATGGAAAACAAAACTTGGACCTTAATGCCTGATCTCTTAAACAAACCTGTTGTAGGCTGTAAATGGATATACAAGATCAAAAGGCACTTAGATGGTTCTCTTTCCAGATATAAAGCCAGATTAGTGGCAAATGGCTATACTTAGAATCCAGGAGTGGATTACCAAGAAACCTTCAGTCTTGTAATCAAACCTATCACCATCAGAATTGTTCTAACCTTGGCTGTGACCTTGAATTGGACCATAAGACAGTTGGATGTTAATAATGCCTTCCTTAATGGAGATTTGGAGCAGGATATTTATATGCAGCAACCTTTAGGCTTTGAAAGTCAAGATCATCCAACCTTTGTGTGTAAACTCAGGAAAGCTATTTATGGCTTGAAACAAGCTCCAAGAGCATGGTATTACAAGCTGAGAGAGGAACTTCTCAACTTATAATTCTAAGGGTCAAAAGCTGATCCATCCTTGTTTTTCAAAATCAGAGGTCAGAGTTACATACTGGTCCTAATGTACGTAGATGATATTATTGTCACAGGGAATGCTGACTCAGAAATCAGTAATCTGATCAAATGGTTTAATCAAAAATTTACCTTAAAGGATTTAGGACAGTTGCATCACTTCTTGGGAATTGAGGTAAAAAATAGTGGTCAGAATGAGCTACATCTGTCTCAAGGTCAGTTCATCAAGGGGCTTCTTCAGAAATTTGGAATGACAAATGCTAAAGGGATAGAAACACCTATGGGGTCCAAGGCTAGGTTATCAAAGTACATTGGAAAAAACAATGTAAATGCTACTACCTACAGAAGCATGATTGGTGCTTTACAGTATATCACCATAACAAGACCCGAAATCACCTTTAGTGTTAACAAATTGAGCCAGTAAATGCAAAATCCACTAGAGCCTCATTGGAAAGCATTAAAGAGAATAATGAGGTATCTTGAAGGAACTCTTTCATATGGACTCAAGTTTTCCAAATCCTCTCAACTTAACATCATGGCCTACTCAGATTCAGATTGGGCCACTGATATGGATGATAGAAAGTCTGTCTCTGGTTTCTGCATTTACCTAGGCAAGAATCTTGTGACTTGGTGTTCAAAGAAGCAGCAGTCCATCTCCAGGTCCATCACAGAGGCTGAGTTTAGAAGCCTGGCTCATTGATCCACTGACATCATCTGGATCACTTATCTTCTCAAAGAGCTCTTCCTTCCCTTGCAAACAACACCTGTCATCTGGACTGACAATATAGGTGCTGAAGCACTTGCTGCTAATCCGGTCCTTCACTCTAAAGCCAAGCACATTGAATTCGATTTATACTTTGTAAGAGATAAAGTTAATTAAGGGCTGTTCAAGGTTCAACATGTTCCATCTGTGCATCAAACTGCAGATATATTGACAAAACCCTTACCAGATCAATCCTTCACATGGTTCAGATCCAAACTTAATGTTTTACCTTCTCCAAGCTCGGATTGAGGGAGGCTGTTGAAATATAACATCATGCATGTCCATGCATATAGTTCAGATGGTCCCATGCACAGCTGAATAGCCATTCCACTGCATTTGTCCTTTAGTGTAGTTCTTAGCTGTCAAACGGTTCTCATGAATATTCTGTCAAATGTAACGTCCGTTTTCTAGGTCTTAGTGTAGCCATTTGTAGGCTGAAACGTTGCTAGGGTTGATCATCTTTTCCTAAGCTTGTAGCCCTATATAAGGATCAGGTCATCTCCTCAAAGTAGTAAGCTGTAATACAACTTTACGTATAAGAAAGATGTTTGCTCTATTCCTGCTCTCCTTTGCTAATACAAAACAAGACGACTAAAAAAAATATACCAAAGACAATCGTTCGTCGGTGCACAAGCCGTCATAAAAATGGCATTGGTCGACCGTGCCAAAAATTACCTACAGGAATGTCGACGGCACACCGACGACAGTACACCCCAATGACAGTTGTCGGCATAATATCAGAAATAAATAAAAAATTGTCGATGGCACTTCAAGTCGTCGGCATAATATATTAAAAAAAATACTTGCCGAGGGGACTCAAGACCATTGGCACAACCTTATATTCTGCAGCCCCTCCCTCATCTCACACATTCGACTTCAAATAAAACAAAACAAAATGAGCGGGACACGGAGACGGAGCCGCCACCACCGAGCCACCCATTGCTAACCACCGTCGTTGCACAGCCACCACCTTTGCTCGCCCGGTCCACTTACCGGCTACTCGCTACCCACCCTCGCCTCCACTTTTGCTTTCCATGGCCCACAGCTGGTCGCCACCACCACGCTGCTCGCCACCACAACCGCATGCCGCGTCTTCGACAAGCTACCGCCAGGTTAGTTTATTTTCTCACCTTTGTTTTTTAAAATTTAAATTAGTGTATACTATGTTTTAATTTTGAATGAGTATCTATGGTACAATTGGTTTTGAATTATGGTTAATTGGACTTTGAATTGAAATGATGGTTGATTTCAAACATTAGGGTTTGTATAGGGTTGAATTAGGTATAATTCAAGAAATTGAGTTTAATTATATTTATTGTGATAATTTGAATATAATTTGGATTAATGTTGGGTTTTCAATTCAAAAAATGGTGCTTAATTGTTATGACTTATATAATTTGGGGTTGATTCAATAATTAGGCTTACTTTTGTTTAATTAGGGATTAATTCAAAAAATATGTCTTAATTGTAATTATTTATATAATTTAGGGTTGATTTTGATAATTAAGGTTACTTTTAGGTTTAGTTAAGTATTAATTCGAGAAATAGGACTTATTGTAATTATTTATATAATCTGAGCTTGATCTCGACAATTAGGCTTACTTTTGTGTTTAATTAGGGATTAATTTAAAAATGAGGTTTAAGTGTAATTATCTATATAATTTGAGTTTGATCTGAAATATTAAGGTTAATGGTCGGTTGAATTAGGGATTAGTTAGAAAATGGGGATCAATTGAAATTCTTTATATAACTTGGGTTTGATTTCAACAATTATGTTTACTTTTGGGTTTAATTAGAGATTATTTCAAAAATGGGTGTTATAATTATTTATATAATTTTGGTTTGATCTTGACAAGTAGGGTTACTCTTGCATTTGATTAGGAATTAATTAAAAAATAGAGTTTAGTTATAACTATTCATATAGTTTTTGGTTTGATTTGGAATATTAGGTTGGGTTTTGAATTAGAGATTACTTCAAAAATTGGGGCTTAATTATAATTGTTTATATAAATTGAGTTTGATTTCAACAATTAGGGTAACCTTTGGGTTTAGTTAGACTATCTCCAACTGTGGGTCTCAAACTCAAAATTTTTGAGACACAAATTATTAATTTTTAATATTTTAGAGTCTCTTTTTTTTTTAAACTCCAAACGTTGAGTTTATAATTATAAGACCAAATTAACTTTTGATGAAAAGTAATTATTGTTGTCTTTTTGTTTTGTCCCAAGTGGATGATTTTGTATTTTTAGATGGGTCCCATCAATAAATTTGTGACTTAAGTGTCCAATTTTTTTTTGTTACCCTTTGTCAATTGGTCTGAAATTTGAGAATTTTTGGGGTGGTCTCACATCATATTTGAGTATACGAATACGCTTGGAAGTTTTTTTTTTTTTAGAACTTATACCCCAAAATTATAAGTTTGAGACCCACGAGTCCACGACTGAACATAGTCTTAGATTAATTTTAAAATTGGGCTTAATTATAACTATTTATATAAATTGGATTTGATTTCGACAATTAAGATTAATATTTGATTTAATTAGGGATTAATTCAAAAAATGGGTCCTAATTATAATTAATTACTTAAATTGGGTTTGATTTCTAAATTTATGGTTACTTTTGGGTTTGATTGACAATTAAGAACAATTGTTGTGTTTTTTATTGCCGTCTGCTGACTATCGCTGATCAGAAAAGGTACGCTGTTAGTGGTGATCGGTACATGAATGTTATTTACAATATATATCATGTTATGATTTGTGGATAATATATACATATTGTAATTTCTTGGTGTGTGGTTACATCTGTGATGACGCGGTGTACGTCACCGGCACGGAGGCTTTATCCCTCCAATAACGAATTTTAAAAAATTTCAAAATGTGGTAGTGGTTTTATATTTCTTAAAATGTGGTGGTAGTATATAAATGGCGTGGTGATTGGTACATGAATGTTGATATATGTTATAATTTGTAGATAATATACATATTGTGATTACTTGGTGTTTTGGTTACGTCGGTGATGACGTGGTGTACTGCCGTACGGGAGATTTTGTCCCTTGAATAACGGGTTTTAATATTTTTTACTTGTTTGCATATTATTTTTCCACACTCAAACACCTAACCTTTACCCATTTGGGATTTAGTATTAAATGAGAGTTTGATACTAAATTGTGAACTGTCCACTTATTTGGACAGTTTGAGAATATGATTGTAATGCGATTATCTTAGCACGTATGTGTTTTGCGACTATCTCTCTTTTAATCTCGAGTGCACTGCAATATATGTGTACTTAGAGAACTAAGTTGAGGTGCTACCGAAATTTTTAGGTCCTCAGAATACATAATAAGGTAATTGCATTACTGAAAATCACATTCCTGAATGGAATAAGACCTTTACCAATAATTCAATTATTTTCTATAGGCACCCTCATAATGCCCACTTATCTATAATTCAGTTAAATTCTCAACATTAACTTATTCCCAATTAGAAAATTATAGGATGAATTCGAATCATAGTTGGATCTATAAACGGAGGGTGGACGGTTATCTATTGTGGAAGGGTTGGATAATTTCATTGAATTTGCACGCACGCATCCTGCAACAATGAAACACGGTGAAAAGTCGAGGTGTATTTACAAGCATACCAAATGTAAGAATCATACTTACCATGATTTCAATGAGATGAAGTATCATCTAGCTAAAAATAAATCCGTACCAAATTACTATATCTGGAATTTTAATGGGGAAACAAATATTGGCTCCACGCATCATTTGACCCTAAGTTTCACGTTAGGGATCATCTTACATCACTCCTAAAAAAAACATCAAATACGCACATTAATATGGTTCACGATGCAGCTAGTTCCAACTTCAATGTGACTGGTGATGTAGAAGAATCACCGAATCACGAGGCCCATAAGTTCTATGATATGTTGAGAGTTAGAAATCAACCTTTCTATCCCGGGTGCTAGAAACATTCTCAGTTGTCTCTAGTTGCCCGACTCATGAATTTGAAGTTAGAGAATCGCATGTCTCAAAAGTGTTATAATCAAGTACTTGATCTAGTTAAAGAGGTTGTGCCAGAAGATAATCATGTATCAGATAACATCTACAACAAGAATAAGTTATTAAGGGGTATGAGATTATTAGTTGAGAAGATAAAATGTTGTTCAATAATTATATGATCTATTTGAGAGACGATTTTGATCTTACTAGTTGCAAGTTTTGTAATCAACCTCGATTTAAACTTGCTAATTAGGGAAAATCAAAATAACAGAAGGCCAACGTTGCGTACAAGAAGATATATTATTTTTTATTAACTCCCCATTTACAAAGGTTGTACGCATCTATAGCAACTGCAAAGGACATGAGGCGGCATGCAGAACATATTGTTGGCGATGGTTTCATGCGTCACCCGTCAGATCTAGAGGCGTGAAAATATTTCAATCAAACTCATCTAGAGTTTATCACTAAAAGTCAAAATATTTGATTAGGCCTCTATACAGATGGTTTTCAACCTTTTGAAAGTTTTGGGGTGCTATATTCCTCGTGGCTGGTGATACACACACCATATAACTTGCTTCCTTGGATGTGTATGAAAGAAGAATACATGTTTGTAAGTGTTCTTGATCCAGACCCCAAAAATTCAAAGGATAGGCTAGATATTTTTCTATAGCCTCTAATCGTCGAGCTCAATCAGTTACGGAAGGAAGGTGAACCATTGTAAAACATCTCTAAAAAATAGAACTTTCAATTGCGGGCATCCTTTATATTGACAATTAATGACTTTCTAGCCTACTCAATGTTGTCAGGTTGGAGAACGATTGGGATGAGTCCTCACTATATTGCATGGAATACTCGGATGTATTTACTCTCAAGTGAAGTGGGAAGCAATCTTGGTTTGATAATCATTAGAAGTCTCTTGATTGTGATCACAATTTACGAAGAGAATTTTTTTTAAAAAAAAAATTGAAAGGTTGAGAACCGACTCCGAGCGTCCGTTCAGGGATGGAGAATTGGTCAGAGATAGAAAGATTTAGGCTTTTGAAATTTATTGATATAGATGCATAATACGTTAATAGAGAAATAGCAAAAAAAAGGGTTGGAGGAAAAGAAGCATCTTTTGAGACTTGCCGTACTAGAGCACAAATTTAATTCGACATGATTTAGATGTTATGCACATTGAGAAAGATGTGTTTGATATGTGTTCAACACAGTGATGAATGTCAAAGGGAAGATATCAAGACACTTCAAAATCAATAAATGAGTTGAATGAATATTGTCTCTGCTAATCGCTTCAGCCACATGAATCAGGAAAGTATCCTAAAGCTTCATACACACTTGATAAGTCGGCAAAAGTTGCCTTGTGTGAGTGGATAAAAGCTCTTCAATTTTAGATGGGTACACATCAAGCCTGGGGCATTATGTCAGTATGAAGAGATTGAGGTTATTTTGGATGAAGACTCATGATTATCATGTGTTCATGCAAAGGTTGATATCAAATGCTTTTCAAGAACTGCTTCCTCATCTAGTGTGGAAGCCCTAATAGAGTTGAGTTTGTTCATTAAGAACCTCAATTTCAGAGTTGTTGAGACCAATGATATGAGTCATTTGGAGTATGATATTCCTCTAATTTTTTTCCAGCTTGAAAGGATCTTCTCGCCTAGTTTTTCGACTCTATGGAGCATTTTGCAGTTCACTTACCGTACGAAGTGAGAATTGTTGGTCCAGTGAAATATAGGTGGATGTACCCTTTTGAGATGTATCTTCACAAACTGAAGGACAGTGTGAGCAATGAAGCGAGTGTCAAGGGCTCGATAGCAAATGCACATCATACTGAAGAGGCATCAACTTTTACTTTGTACTATTTTGAAGTTCACGTCTCCATGAAGAGAACAAAATTTATCTTGTAATGATGATGACCATAATAGTGAAGATGATGATGATGATGGAGTTCCTTCGATGTTAAAAAAATATGGTGAAACCTTCGCATCATCTGGAAAATATTCTTATCGGATGAAGAATTTGATGCGGTGAGAAATACGTACTATTGAACTGTGACGAGGTCTAAGATTTTATCATGTTCGAAATATCATTTTTAAATTCTTGTTTCTGAGATCATATAATAAATTAAAACAATTTGCAATTTTAGTATATTGTTTTCACTGAGGGGGTTAAACGATGTCAACCAAACATTAAAGATGAGGCACTCAATTTAAAACTGGAAAATAAATTTGTCGATTAGTTTTAAAACTACGTGAGCTCGTATATATATATATATATATATATATATATATATATATATATATATATAGTATATATATATATATATATAATATATATACTATATATATATATAAATTATGTGTGTACTTTTTGTTGGTCATTCGAGTTGGACCGCCAGACAGGACGAGCCTCTTTTAGGTGGGTAGCATCATAAAAAAGACACAATCATGACCTATAACAAGGAAGATTGTATCAAAAGGATCGAGCTTCAGAGAGTCAAATGTAATGAACGAACTCTGTAAATTACCCCTAAATAGCAAACAAAGCGGAAGAACGAGTATCAAACTCATCACAAAGGACAGTGGTCCACACACAATACACTTTGCATCAATAGAGTCAGGGGGATCCGCCACAATACTGTTATTTGTGTAGGCTAGTAACAAAAGGAGACAACTGGACCATCAAGTAGGAGACAAGGGATTAAGTTGGTAGGAGGATGTTCCTCGACAATCAGTATAGGGACCCAACATGGAAAAAGTTCAGTGAAAACCTACGAGTCATGATGAGAAGTATAAATAGAACCTCAAAAGGAGGATTAAGGAATTTTGCGAAATTCGGCGAGAACGGACTTTTGGAGAGAAAAGGGAAAATAAAGAGTGACGAGCGACTCTTGTAAAAAAAAGGTCTATCTCTTTAGAGGATGTCTTGGAATCTCAGGCTAATAAATGCAAAACTACTCCATTCTCTCCAACTTTTCCTCATGTTTTTACTGCTTAATTTTCCATTACGCTTATGTGTGATGTTTAAGTTGTGCCCTTGTTTGATAATTGAACGCTCTTTATTTTACTAGAGACTGATTCGAGATATAAAAACTTGATCGTTCCTATACTCTACCTAACCTCAAGTATTATGGTGTAGATGTAGTACAAAAATGAGTAAGGGTCGAATCCCATAAGGACCACATACAATTTTAAGTTTGATAAGTAATATAATTTTG
>BMAC01000671.1:108797-121761 GCA_014905375.1 Phtheirospermum japonicum
CAAAGGATTTGGGCGAAAGCGCTGGGCATTCCCGCCTAGCGAGGCCGGCCAGGAGAAGCACCGAGCTGACGGGCTCGGCAATCCTACCGAGCAAGGATCGTTCTGAGGCGGCGGACGATTCGCGCCAGATACCGTGCTTCGCCGCCCGGGCATGCCGAGCTGATAGGCTGAAGGACAATTCTGAGCTCAGTCATGAAGTGCATTGTCCTGATCTGCTTTTCAATCAATTAATGATCCAAGTAAATTCGAGTAGAAACCTTGAATTGGAAACATTAGGTCAGCCGGAAAAGAAAAATATCTGAGCTCGGTTCTGAGTCGGTGGAAATGTCTGAGGTCGGCACTAAGGCGGTGGATATGAGAATAGATATTTTCGGAATGACCAATGAGAGAGTGCCATGTGTTTAATTAGGGTTTTGATGGAAAACTATAAATAGCCTCTCCAAGAGAGAGAAGAGGGACCCCCAATTTTCTAGAGAGAGAAAGATAGAGAGCTTTAGAGAGAGAAAGCTTGTATTTCAAGGTCAAGCACCTGTAAAAAGGGTCTGGCTAAGGCCGATCCGAACTTATTTTGAGGAATAAAAGTTAAGCACTTTTTCCCACTCGTTTCTACTATCTTATTGCTGTTCTTATTACTATTTTTGGTTTTGTATTGGTTGTGTTACTCTTAACATAAACAGCCTCATCATCCTCACCATTCATCTCATATCCTTCTACATCTCAACTTGATTCTCCTGAATCTTATCCACTCATTCTTGTAACTTCTCGATTTGAGTGGAATCATGATCCTCCCTCGATCGCCATCGTGAAGGTCTGGCCTCATCATCATTCGCCCGCTTGCCTTTGAAAGCTCGTATGACCGCCCAATGCTCGAGGTTCCAATTCATTCTTTCCCGTAGATTTCTGGTGAGGTGAGTGCCGGATTAGGGAAGGGGAAATCATCGTTCGCCCATTATTGGAACAAATATTGATCATCATGAGAAATGATTATTACTGCCATACGCAAGTGCTTGATGTCTAGCTCGATGCTTCCGGGGGCAATGCCCAACTGGCGAGGGTGAACTCTTAGTGCTAGAGAAAGGTGATCAAAACCTCAATACAAACGGGACATTTCTTGTTATTTTATTGCAAGGCAAGTTGTTCAATGAGGGCCCATATGACATTGAACGTCGTTCTCGATAACATACACCATAGTGCTAGGACTTCTTGTTTCTTGATACCTCCATATTTTAATCGGTCAAGTATCGCGGATGATATCACCCTTTCAATATGTTAGAACACCGAGTTCCAAATCTTCGAGGCTTTGGACTTTTGAATATTGTACTTTAGATCTTCTTCCCCTTATTCCCTTGTCGTATAGGTCCACAATGCTTCTTGATCATTGGGCGGTCATACGAGCTTTCAAGGGCAAGCGAACCAATGACGACGGGGTCAGACCTTCACGATGGCGATCGAGGGAGGATCATGATTTCAGTGAAATCTAGAGGTTACAAGAATGAGTGGATAAGATTCAGGAGAATCAAGTCTAGATGTAGAAGGATATGCGATGAAAGATGAGGATGATGTGACGAATGGAGAACTTCGATATCACCTGGAATGACTACGTCGAGCTCGACTTGCCTTGAGCTTTATGAGTCTCGGCCAAAGTAAGTCACTCACTCACTTTCAAACTTATTACTACTTTGTAGCAAATGAATTTTGGGGGGATGGAGTGCGGATTACTTTGGTCTTGTATAGAACATTTTTAATTTTATCATTTTCGTTTAGGATTGCATTAACTATTTTTCAATTTATTTTTACTTTGAATATTTTTTTCGTTAATTTGCATGTTTAATTGCTTTATCCAACTATAAATAAAAGCGTGGATGATTGTAAGTATGTAATAATAATATTTGATATAATTTTGATGGAATTGCATTTGTATAGACCTCTTTTGTGATTGTGTTAATGATGTGCTAAGAATGAGTTAAATTTTGAGAACTTATATATATATATACAAAGCACATGCTCAGGATCCTTAAATTTGAGAGATAATTTCTTTTGTATGACCGCACTATTGATGGTCAACCTGATCTAGAAGCTTATGCAGGGATAGGAAGACCACATGGCAGATGCAGTGTCTCCAACACGACCGGAATAATAACTTAAATATGGGTTCTCTAGCTAAAATAACTCACCCGGAGGACCAAGCTTTGACTGATCAGAAAGATTTGAGTAGAACGGATGCCTAATTAGACCCACATCGACTGACGTGCTGGATACATCAACTACCAAGCTGACCCAATAGCATTGACCAACATACTATCCATAGGGACCACCAATCACCTCAGCTGCCACGATGCTGCACCTCAATTGCCACCCTACTTCACCTTGACTATCACGTTACTAGTGCTTTTGCTGCCGGGTCACTGGCACATTGATTGGCAGCTTTACCTACACTACCGTGTGACTCATAAGCCAAGAAAGAATAATATTGTTCAACCCTCGTGCATAGATAACTTCACCTAAACCATGGGGTGTATCTTGCGACCAGGTCTGTGTTGAGATGTGCAACTTTGTGCATGGTCAGCTTTGCTTAGACAGTCGTGCACTCTACTGAGCTGTTGATTCAAACTTTTGTGCAACCCTTTTTAATATATTTTAATTTAAAACATGCAAGCTTGCTTGCAAGAGAATGAGGGCGCTTGTAGGGTGTGAAGTTGACTCGTGTCGATCTCTCGAGGACAACTGTTCGGTCTCTTAGATGTTTTTCTCAATCACAATTAAACATATAATTCATACAAATTGGGGTTTTGTTTATTTTTGATTATCAACTGATTTGTACATATTTGTATGTGATTTTCGTGTGTTTTTGCATCGTGTGTTGTGTGATTTTATGTGTTTTAGGTTTATCTTTTTATCATTTTTCTTCCTTTTAATGTTTTTCGTCTCGTTTGGTGTTTAATGTGTTTTTACTTTATTTTGTATGAAATAATCTAATTTTGTTTAATGTTAATATCTCAGCTCAAAACGAGGAAAACGGGACGAGCGACGAGCCGAAGTCATGCAGGTGCGTTGGCTGACGCACCGTCGACGCACTGTCGACGCTACGCACGCGTCGACTGACGCACTGTCGACGCAAATGTTCTGAAGCGTCGATCCTAGGCCTGTCAGTCGATGCACTGCCTGCCGACGCGTGCAGCCTGGCTCGCGTCGACTGACGCACCGTCGACGCAAAGTTTCTGAAGCGTCGATCCTAGGCCTGTCAGTCGACGCACTGCCTATCGAAGCGTGCAGCCTGGCACGTGTCGACTGACGCACCATCGACGCTCCGGCAGTTTGAGCGGTTATTTTTAAAATTCTATATAAATCCGGTGGTTTCTTCGTTTTAAAGGTGCTGGGAGGAAGGGGAAAGGTCCAGAACGATACAGAGAACCCTCGGTTCATGCCACTCTTTCAATTCAAGCAAAATTAGAGTTTATAGTTCATCGTTTTCGTCATTTCAAGTCGTTCGTCGTTCGAGACCGTTCTGGACGCTGAAGATTGTTGGGATGTCATCGCTTTTCTGGTTCATAAGTTTTCTGAACATAGTTGTAATTGATTTATGTTTTAGCTTTGGTTAATGTTAATGTAGTTCTTCGGTTTTTAGATTTCGACTGGTTAATGAAGTTATTCGTTATTTTACCGTTWATAWCGTTTTTAGWTTATTTCCATTTGCTKTAGTAGTTTAATGGTGATTTCTCGTTATAGTATGTTAGATTAGTTGTTTAGATGATTAATTGCTCCGTCGGATTTTGTTTATGCTTGAGGCTCGTTTTTATTATTCGATCATGTTCATGCTTTTGGTGATGCTTTTGAATATGATTATGTTTGTTGGCTAAGTTTATCGGTCTAGTGTGCCTATGGTCGTTTAGAGCCATCGGGATTGACAACCTCGATCGTGGAGACGATTCCGGCAAACTAGACCCTCGCTTTTATTAATTGTTTTTAAAAGTTTTTTTATTTTATTGCTCGYAGATGTTATAACACCTCAAACTTTATTTGATCGAGTGTTTAGTATAGTTTAGTTTAGTTTTTAAGTTCGTAGTAATGTTCATAAAATCGAACACCGGAATAGTTTCCGATTARTCTTCCTTGTGATTCGACTCGAGTCAACTTATCGTCTACAATAGCTCCGTTCTCTTGCGGACGAGCTTTTCATTATTTTTAGACGCGAAAAAGTTCGATTCAAAAATTTGGCGCCATTGCCGGGGAAGGCCATAGGCTACGATTTTTGGTGTTTGCTTTTATTTGTTTGTTTGTGTTAGTGTTTGTCGTTGAATTTTGTTTTTGTTTATTTTTGTTCTTTCTGGTACATTTAATCTCGTTTGTTGAGTATTGTGCTTTGTAGCCAAGMTTTGCCAATTTGAGATTTTAGATTAAAGATGGCAAACTATCGAGCAAGTTCACCATATGATGACTTTGACGCTCCACCTTTCGATGAAGAGATGTTTTGCCCAACTTCCAATTGGCACGGGTATCGACCRGCAATTCCTATRAGCTTTGTAATAYGRGAGTACGATCTTGATGAGTTTTACCTTGAGCAACTCCYGATTTCTCAYGGACTACCGAGYGAAGACCCGTTGAACTTCATCCGAGAGTATAATWCCATCATCCCGACATTTCCTCTTTTCGGCCTGTCGATAGATYAARTGAARATGCGACTTTTTATTTTTACGCTAAAGGATTGGGCGGGAACATGGTTGCTGGATTTAGTGCCCGACTCCTTGAGATCGTGGGAGGAAATTTATGATCGATTCATGGATACGTTCTACTTTCACCCATCCGATCCWCCGAATCACCAATGGGCCCCGCTTTCAAATTCCTACAATTCGGCCCATATTGACTCTTATGCTAATTTTTCCGATCATAGTTTTGGTCATCACATCCCAGCTACATATCACGATTGGAGATTTAATGATCCATATGCTCCTCATGAACTACATACTTATATTTCGAGCAATGATTATTATCCCTTGTCTCCTTCGTGTATGGAATCAAGTTTGAACAATTGTTTAGAAGGGTTGTGTAAAGAGGAGGTTATTGGAGATTTGGTTGAATTTGCCGCCCCGATTGTGCTAACTGATTACGTCTTTAAGGAGGACGAAGAAGGGGTTTTGCCGTTGGAGTTCCTGGAGGATGTTGGAGATTCGAGCCTCCCGGCTCTTGGTGAAGAAGGTGGAGTTATGATGCTGATTTTGGTGGAGAGTGAGACTATTGAGTCGTATTTTGAACCACCTAAAGCTTTGTTGAAATTTGATTTTGAGGTGGTAGACGAGATAGTCGAGAAGGTGCCYGATCACCCCATGCCRCAATTTTGGTTTGATATATTCGAGKTGATCGATTACTTGCGGTTYCGACCTCCRAAGCTAGTTGGAGTGTTCTGTATCTCGGGTTGTGCTTTTAATGCTCGCCTTGGTGATTATCATCGCCAATTCTTGATTTTAGAAAATACCAAGGCGTGGCACGACCGTCATCTATTTTTAGACCCGGGATGACATCGAACGTGGACGTCGTYAAGCTAGAGACGTTAAATAAAGCGCTTCTTGGGAGGCAACYCAAGATCCTTTTATAATTATATATTTTTGTGTGTTTTGTTCTTCTYGTTTCAGGTCCCCTTCAATGTTGASGCCCGTTGGATGATTTTTTTTGCACGCTCGACTCATTACTACAAGCGCGAATTCMGGRACGTCTCYCTCTCTTTTTCTTCCTTTTACCATACCTTGCTTAATTTTTCATTTTATACAATGTGGACATTTTATGGTTTAAGTGTGGGGGGGTTTGTCCTTGGTTTGGTTAGTAATTTTTGTATGCTTGCTTGTGACTGATTTGAGTTGTGTGCATTGATATTGACTGGAACCTTGACRAAGTGACGTGGTTAGATGCTTTGGTTAGGATATTTAGACTTTCRKYCGAATAATAGTGTAATTGTGGGGAATGAAGTGTAAATAATCTATGAAGTGTCTTGTCCCTTGTTCTATTCATGTTTCATTCTTAAGAGTYGAATACTCTCTACTAGCCCTGTTTTCCGATACCCTCTATAGGATTTTATGTAATTTTTCTTTTTATTTTGGAGACGTTAAAACTCCACGTGCAAAGTTGAGAAATGTTATCAGTTGCATTTAGTAAGTTTTCTAAACTTAGTTGCTAATTGATTTATGTTTTAGCTTTGGTTAATGTTAATGTAGTTCTTCGGTTTTTAGATTTCGACTGGTTAATGAAGTTCTTCGTTATTTTACCGTTAATATTGTTTGTAGATTATTTCCATTTGCTGTAGTAGTTTAATGGTGATTTCTCGTTATAGTATGTTAGATTAGTTGTTTAGATGATTAATTGCTCCGTCGGATTTCGTTTATGCTTGAGGCTCGTTTTTATTATTCGATCATGTTCATGCTTTTGGTGATGCTTTTGAATATGATTATGTTTGTTGGCTAAGTTTATCGGTCTAGTGTGCCTATTGGTCGTTTAGAGCCATCGGGATTGACAACCTCGATCGTGGAGACGATTCCGGCGCACTAGACCCTCGCTTTTATTAATTATTTTTAAAAGTTTTTTTATTTTATTGCTCGTAGATGTTAGAACCACCTCAAACTTTATTTGATCGAGTGTTTATTATAGTTTAGTTTAGTTTTTAATTTCGTAGTAATGTTCTTAAAATCGAACACCGGAATAGTTTCTGATTAGTCTTCCTTGTGATTCGACTCGAGTCAACTTATCGCCTACAATAGCTCCGTTCTCTTGCGGACGAGCTTTTCATTATTTTTAGACGCGAAAGAATTTTGATTCAAAAATTTGACTAATTTGAAAAGCATGAACTTAAATAAACCTAATTAATTTAACTAATTTTACCAACTAGAGTTTGAAAGCATAAATTAAAACTAATTCTAATTACTTAAGATTAAGAACTAAGAACTTTATCTAATGGTAATTTAATCTAGATTTAAAATGCAGAGATAATAAATTATCATAAACGAAATAAAATAGCATAAGTAGCGATAACGGATCTATAAAGCATAAGTAAAATCTAATAACCTAAAGCAATTACTATCATGAATCTTAAAAACGGAATTAAATAGTATGAACCTAATTGCATAATAACTTGAACTCAACTATCCAATATCCAAGCATGAAATAAACACAATTTAAAAACTGAAAGATTAAGAAACTAAATTATCCAAAATATCCCAAGTATCCAGCATAAAGTAAATCAAGAACAATTTATCTAATCCTAGAATTAACTAAGAAAGCAATAAAGAGTTTAGAAAACTTATTGAAACTAGTAAAAGCGATGAAAAATCTCCAGCTACTCTGAAGAAAAAATGGTAGATCTTGGTCGAAGAAAGGGCCGCGCACTATCGAACGTCTTCGAATTTGCAAGCGTCGAATCCTTGATCTTGATCTCTAATCTAAGCTAAAGGTGTTTTGAAAACATGTTTCTAAACCCCTAGGAATACTTCATAGTAAGTTTATATTGACCTAAGTACGCTGTAAACTCGGATTTATGGCTTGGTATTTATTGAATTCCGATTTCTTGGAGGACAAGTCACATAAGTCAGTTTACTGGGCTCGTTAACGGTAGCACTTAACGGTAAGGAGCTACCGTTAAAGCTATCGTTAATGTCTCTATTGCATTCTTACGGTGATGTTAACAGTAGGGTGTGTAATCATTAAACCTACCATTAGGCTCTCAGTCCTCCTTTAGCGATTAGTTAGCGGTGTTGGCTACCGCTAAGTATAACGGTGCTCTCTAACGGTAAGGTTACCGTTAGGCTCACCGTTAGTCTTCAAAAACTTGCTACTTCTCGCCGGAACGCTTGATTCTTATCTCTTAATCATCAATCTTCATCTCGTACGTGCTGAGCTCCTCCGGTTTACTTAAGTTGTATGGGCGAAAAAACAGAGACAATTCACCTATTTGCATCCAATCTAGATCAAAAAGTGGTAATATAAGCTGGATGTACAAATATACGAAATTAAGCTTAAACTACCCAACTTATACCAAAAATAAATAGAAAAACGAACTAAAATACTAATAAAAATAAGGACAAATATGTGCTAATCAACCTACCCCACGCTTTATTGGTTTGCTTCGTCCTCGAACGAGATGATAGATTCAAAGTTAATGTAACGCCCAAGTTTTTATTCCCTTATAATTTTAAGCCCAATATTTTTTTTTTATTTAAATTCTATTGTTTCAAGTCCAATAAGCCTTTTTATTCAAATCCAATTACATTATTTTCATTTTATTTTATTTTTACCAAAACCAAATTTAAACATTATTACTTTTTATTTTTAACCAAAGCCCAAATTCAAAACCCATAGAATTCTATTTAATCGAATTTAACAATTCGGTTACCAAATAAATTATATATATATTTCGACTTCTAAAAACTACTACGATCTATTTAATTGATTTAAGGACTTCTATTTAATATAATTTCTAGTGCGATTGTTTAATATATTATACCTCAATTTTAAAGACTATTATATTATAGTTGTATTCTATATAAATTATCTAAAATTATTTTAAAATCTTATTATAATCAAATTAATAGATTTTAGTTTTAAATAACCTAAGAACTCTAATTGAGTGAATTTATAGTTCAATTTCAAATAAAATTGTATTATCAAATTCTAAGAAATTATTATAATTATTTAGTAATTTAATTATTTATTTAAATTACTATTAAGTCGTCTATGAAATATTTTCGATTACTAAAATTTATTATAAATTATTTATATTATAGTTATCTTATTTATTTAAAATATTATTAGGTCATTCATGGTTATTCGATTTAAAAATCTAAGATCGTTTATTGGGTCGACTCTTTACGGATTTTAAAAAAAAAAACGAGCCCAATTACTAGCCCTAAGCCACCAAGACCCTACCCTAACCTTCCTAAATTAAACCCATCTTTGGTTTATAAACCAAATTCTTTTTTTTCTTTCACCAGCCGTTTCCTAAAAAATTTTTCGACCCTTCTTCACTTTTCTGCAAACGTCCGCAAGCAAAGGTAATGGCCAAGTTCTGGTTTCTTTTCTAATTTTTTTTTTTTTTTTCATAGAAACTAACCCCATACAACACCACCAACATCACAACATCATCAAACATCAAACGAATCCAGGCGATTCCCAGCCAAACACGACCCTAAACCCACGTCAACCCAAAACCGTTTCGAGCAGCCCCCGAGGACCCAGCCGCAGCCAAACCGCAACCCATGAATTGAGGATCGAGACCCAGTTTCAAAACTCGTACACCAGCCTGTTCTCGGCCGATTTTTCGACTTCACCACCACCTGCAAACCACCGGCAGTCACCAACCCAAAACCAAACAAAGCGACCCGAGCACCACAGCCCGATCATCCACCACGTCGAACCATCCGGATCGGCCGAGTCTCGAACTTGAAGCCACGACCGCCCGTTTCAACCCAACAAACCCCCACGGCAAAACCGTTCCCCGGCAGCCCCAGGTTTCCGACATCATCGTCGCCGGACGACCAAAACCCGAACACCAATCCCGGCCCGAACCCACGCCATGCCGTAAACCGCCACGACAAAAACCACCAAACAACCCACGTCAAATCGCAACTGAATCGCCCAACCATCGACACCACAGCCCGACTCAACCCGGCAGCCTCACGCTGAACCACACGGATCACCACCACCAACCACAACCAGACTCGACAGCCAACGTCACCCACGGCAAAACCGACCGGAAACCCCACAGCCCCACAATCGAACCGGCCGAATTGCGACCAATGGCCCACGCAACCGAGTCACCCCGTCGTCCGCCCGCCAACTGTCAGCATCCCGGCCGCATAGCCGGAGAGGGAGAGAGGGAGAGGCGCCTGGATGCCGTTCGCCGTTCGCCATTCGCCGGAGGCACCCCCGTGTCGCCGATTAAGCGAGGCGCTATCACCTGAAGCCGCCGCCGTTTTGCCTGCCGATTGAAGCCGAGTCGCCTCACCCGCCTCCGCCGGTGCTGCGCCGCCTTCACCGGCTGCTGCTCTCCCAACCGTCGCCGCTCAAGTCGCCATCGCGGGTTGTCTCTGTTTCCATTCGCCGTTCGCCGCCGTCAAGGAGCAGGAGTGACCGGCTGATTTCTGGTTTTGGGGGAGGAGGAAATGAAAAAGAAAGAAAGGAGAGGAGAAGAGAGGGGTTCGGACGGGTTTTGAGGGATTAGGGTTGGAAACCCTTTTGATCCATTTTTCCTTAAATTTTTGCAATTGAACCCCCAGCTTCTTTCCATCCTTTCGATTGAGCCCCTCAGTTTTCCAATAACCCCCAATCCAGCCCCAAAACCCATTTTATAAAATACTTTCAGTCCAATTTTATTATTATTATTATTATTATTATTATTTATATTATTATTATTATTATAGTTATTATTATCATTATTATTATTATCATTAATACTACTATTATTATTATTATTATTATTACTATTATTATTATATTACTATTTTAAATATGAAAAATACTAAGTAAATGCATTTTCTAATTTATTAGGTGACGAGGGTCCTCGAACCTAGAATTTTCAAGCACGAGCATCTACATTCGCATTTTCACGAAACGCATTCGAAGGTGGGTGATTCTAAACTATTTTCAAAACTATGTTTGTCTATGTTAAATGCAATTATATGAATTATCTATGTCTCAATGCAACATTCCATAGTAGCTTTCGAGCTAAAACCATGATAGTGTGTTGTAGCCATTCATTTATGATTTATATGATTTCTTCTTAACATTGCCGAACGTGTTCTATGTTTGACTATGTTATGTGCGATTGTATGAATTATCTATGTCTCAATGCAACATTCCATAGTAGCTTTCGGGCTAAAACAACAGTAGCTTTCGAGCTAAAACAACAGTAGCTTTCGGGCTAAAACAACAGTAGCTTTCGAGCTAAATCTATGAATCTATGAACGACTGACAGTGTGTTGTAGCTATTCATTTATGGTTTGTATGATTTGTGTTTAATGTTGACAAACAAATCCCCACTGAGCGAGTTGAAAGCTCACACCCATTATTATCAAACTTTTCAGGTTAAGGAGTTGGATGTGGTACGAGGCGGTGGATGCGAAGATGCTATATTCAATATTATTTCTATGAATTGGTATTTTAATTTTTGTCAAGTCTAAAATAAAGTTTGAGACATGTGTTTTTCATTTAAGGGTTCATGAACAGTTAAATTGCTACTATTTTGATTCAGAAAGTGAATCTCCTATTTTAAATAAATGTTAAGTTTTATTCACGCTTCCGCTCAAATTTATTGTGATTGTGATTTATTGAAAACTCGCGCCCTTTATTTTGGAAGTGTTATTTATAAATAATCAAAATTTATACTTTTCGAAAATGGGGCGTGACAGAAGTGGTATCAGAGCCATTCATGGTTCTGTAGACTTACTAAATATTTTATTTCTCGATTTCAAAAAAAAAAATAAATAAAATAAATAATATATATATATATATATATATATATATATATATATATATATATATATTACGAGTTAGTCAAGAGTTTTATTACAATATTTCTTTTATGCCGAAAGTTTAACAAGTGTACAACTACGACAACAAGCATCCACCTCCGCCTTACCGCGCCAACTCCAAAAGGTATATGCATAAAAATTTTAAATTTTTCTAAGTCTATTGCATGTTCTCAATATCAAATACAAAAGTCATTACTATTGCAAATGTTATGCTATGCTATGCGAAGGGACTTCTATAGACATGATTTCCATGACATTCACAAATCACACAAAAGTTATTACTATTGCAAATGCTATGCTATGCTATGCGAAGGAATTTCTATAGACACGATCACTATGACGTTTCACAAGAAATCACATGTTTTCTATGCAAACCCAATTCCATGCGAACTATTTGAATAGACGAACTTTAGATCCCTATGCACGATGAACTTTACCAAACCCCATGCAATAACTATAGGACAATGCCTCCGAGACGTGCTCCTAGAGGTCAAAACCAAGCCAATGCTATGAATCAAGAGAATAATACGAACCAAGCTCCTGCAGCGAGCCAAGCATCTCATACAAATCAAAGCTGATCAAAATATGAATGATGTGTTTGCGCCTATGAATAATCATGCTCAAGTAGTGGAAGCAATTTCGTCGCTACGCACCTCCCACTTTCACTGGAAAAGAGGAAGCTATTTACGTTGAGGATTGGTTCCGTTCTTTGGAACGTACTTTCAAACTACTGAATTGCAGCGATGCTCAACGAGTGATTTGTGCTGAGTATCAACTAATTGAAGGGGCAGACCGTTGGTGGGAAGGTTATTGGAGAACCAGGACTGAACAAGAGCGCGAGGCTCTAACTTGGAGTGAGTTCAAAGAGATTTTGAGAGGTCAATACTACCCAAGGTTTTATCGTGAGCAAAAGGAACGTGAATTCTGGGAGCTACGGCAAAGAGGGATGTCGGTTATAGATTACGAGGGGAAGTTCACCGAACTAAGTCGGTTTGCAACCCACTTGGTGGATACCGACTTGAAACAAGGCTCGTCGATTTTTGGATGGGATGCGACCAGGAGTTAGACATATCCTCAAAAGTCATGGGGATTTATCGTATGCTGAGACAGTTAAGCGCGCACAAGAGATAGCTGCTAGCCAGGATATGGATCGAAAACAAATGGAAAATTCGAGAAAGAGGAAAGGTGAAGATTTGAATCGAAACGAGAATAAAATCCATGACAAGCAAGGAAAGAAAGAGGAAAATAATCAAGGAGATCAACCTACTAAGCCCGTTTGTGGAAATTGTGGGAAAAGTCACTTTGGGGAATGTCTTGCAGGGAAAAATGCATGCTTTCGCTGCAAACAAAAAGGGCATCTAGCGGATGATTGTCCGGTTTACGGCAATACCAATTTTGCAGAGAAGAAAGGACAAGGAGGAAGGGCTCGAGTGTTTAACATGCGACTGCTGAACCAA
>BMAC01000671.1:134148-204967 GCA_014905375.1 Phtheirospermum japonicum
TGAGGATTGGTTCCGTTCTTTGGAACGTACATTCAAACTACTGAACTTGCAGCGATGCTCAACGAGTGATTTGTGCTGAGTATCAACTAATTGAAGGGGCAGACCGTTGGTGGGAAGGTTATTGGAGAACCAGGACTGAAACAAGAGCGCGAGGCTCTAACTTGGAGTGAGTTCAAAGAGATTTTGAGAGGTCAATACTACCCAAGGTTTTATCGTGAGCAAAAGGAACGTGAATTCTGGGAGCTACGGCAAGAGGGGATGTCGGTTATAGATTACGAGGGAAAGTTCACCGAACTAAGTCGGTTTGCAACCCACTTGGTGGGATACCGACTTGAACAAGGCTCGTCGATTTTTGGATGGGATGCGACCAGGGAATTAGACATATCCTCAAAAGTCATGGGGATTTATCGTATGCTGAGACAGTTAAGCGCGCACAAGAGATAGCTGCTAGCCAGGATATGGATCGAAAACAAATGGAAAATTCGAGAAAGAGGAAAGGTGAAGATTTGAATCGAAACGAGAATAAAATCCATGGACAAGCAAGGAAAGAAAGAGGAAAATAATCAAGGAGATCAACCTACTAAGCCCGTTTGTGGAAATTGTGGGAAAAGTCACTTTGGGGAATGTCTTGCAGGGAAAAATGCATGCTTTCGCTGCAAACAAAAAGGGCATCTAGCGGATGATTGTCCGGTTTACGACAATACCAATTTTGCAGAGAAGAAAGGACAAGGAGGAAGGGCTCGAGTGTTTAACATGCGACTGCTGAACCAAGGTAAGATTATCTGAATTTCGAGGACGAAATTTTTTTTTAGGAGGTAGGATTGTAACGCCCAAGTTTTTATTCCCTTATAATTTTAAGCCCAATATTTTTTTTTATTTAAATTCTATTGTTTCAAGTCCAATAAGCCTTTTTATTCAAATCCAATTACATTATTTTCATTTTATTTTATTTTTACCAAAACCAAATTTAAACATTATTACTTTTATTTTTAACAAAGCCCAAATTCAAAACCCATAGAATTCTATTTAATCGAATTTAACAATTCGGTTACCAAATAAATTATATATATATTTCGACTTCTAAAAACTACTACGATCTATTTAATTGATTTAAGGACTTCTATTTAATATAATTTCTAGTGCGATTGTTTAATATATTATACCTCAATTTTAAAGACTATTATATTATAGTTGTATTCTATATAAATTATCTAAAATTATTTTAAAATCTTATTATAATCAAATTAATAGATTTTAGTTTTAAATAACCTAAGAACTCTAATTGAGTGAATTTATAGTTCAATTTCAAATAAAATTGTATTATCAATTTCTAAGAAATTATTATAATTATTTAGTAATTTAATTATTTATTTAAATTACTATTAAGTCGTCTATGAAATATTTTCGATTACTAAAATTTATTATAAATTATTTATATTATAGTTATCTTATTTATTTAAAATATTATTAGGTCATTCATGGTTATTCGATTTAAAAATCTAAGATCGTTTATTGGGTCGACTCTTTACGGATTTTAAAAAAAAAAACGAGCCCAATTACTAGCCCTAAGCCACCAAGACCCTACCCTAACCTTCCTAAATTAAACCCATCTTTGGTTTATAAACCAAATTCTTTTTTTTCTTTCACCAGCCGTTTCCTAAAAAATTTTTCGACCCTTCTTCACTTTTCTGCAAACGTCCGCAAGCAAAGGTAATGGCCAAGTTCTGGTTTCTTTTCTAATTTTTTTTTTTTTTTTCATAGAAACTAACCCCATACAACACCACCAACATCACAACATCATCAAACATCAAACGAATCCAGGCGATTCCCAGCCAAACACGACCCTAAACCCACGTCAACCCAAAACCGTTTCGAGCAGCCCCCGAGGACCCAGCCGCAGCCAAACCGCAACCCATGAATTGAGGATCGAGACCCAGTTTCAAAACTCGTACACCAGCCTGTTCTCGGCCGATTTTTCGACTTCACCACCACCTGCAAACCACCGGCAGTCACCAACCCAAAACCAAACAAAGCGACCCGAGCACCACAGCCCGATCATCCACCACGTCGAACCATCCGGATCGGTGGATGCGAAGATGCTATATTCAATATTATTTCTATGAATTGGTATTTTAATTTTTGTCAAGTCTAAAATAAAGTTTGAGACATGTGTTTTTCATTTAAGGGTTCATGAACAGTTAAATTGCTACTATTTTGATTCAGAAAGTGAATCTCCTATTTTAAATAAATGTTAAGTTTTATTCACGCTTCCGCTCAAATTTATTGTGATTGTGATTTATTGAAAACTCGCGCCCTTTATTTTGGAAGTGTTATTTATAAACAATCAAAATTTATACTTTTCGAAAATGGGGCGTGACATTTAACAAGAAAGAAAATAAGCTCAAGCAATGAGTCGTGTCGTGCTACATACATAAATTTGAAAATATAGATACAAGTCGCGCAACTTCAAACACTCCACCCTTATTACTTTGTCGCTTCAAAATCAAATCATGCATCCTCACAAAGGGTAATATATATAGGCGTAAGCTCAAAAGCACTCAAGTATTTTCTGCATGGGACGTGTATACACTCAATTCATACAAATACAAGCACAATAAATAAGTACTGAAAATTAATCTCTTCTCATTGCAAATTAAGTGTGTAACCAACAAAGAATCGGAAAAGGTCTTTTCGGGATGTAATGTAGGCCCTTTGGACGGGTATGGAATATAAGTCGTGTGGCTAAATAACTCACTCAACCTAATCTAATCACGAAGCAATGTGATTCCCCTCATTCAAAAGAAAACCTCACTAAACACTCATAACGTAGCCTTTTACTTAAGCTATTTCTCAACTCGTAACTTTAAAACCGACTTGAAACTCAAACTACTTAATCAAAATTAGAAGCTTATGATATGCTTCTCAAACACAACTCTTGCCTCTTAAACATTAGGCTTCAAGAAAATAAATGATAAAACATAAGCCTTTATTAGGGCTATTTTATCCCAAGATATCCCAAGAAAATAAACATGATTCACCAAGATTCACCATCCCCTTTTTCTTATTTTATCCCCCTTTTATTCTTTTATGGGGTCTTTCTTTTTTTTTTCTTAATTTTATTTCTTCTTTATTTTTTTAAGGATGGTGATCATTTATTACAACTTTTCATAAATTCCTGATAAAATCTCCATAACACAAATAACCAATAAAAATAACTAACTCCTACCCCACGCTTTTAATGGTTATAGGAGTCTAAAAAACCCTCATATTTATAGGAAATGGATTATTTGGCTATGATTGGCTCATTCAGAATTTATAGTGGCTAAAATATATGGATATGGCCGGAATAAGAGTTTTTTCTGTGCCTTAACGTCATGTTCAAAGTCAACTACACACAGCGGTTTCAAAGAGATTTCAAAACAAAACTCACTCAAGTACATGCAATGATGATAAACACTTAGGCTACTCACTGGCTTCTTGCACGAAAAAAATTTGAATTGGCGCTGCTTTTAAGGTTTTGCGAAATCAATTGCGTCCAAGTACCATTTTACAATATATAGAAATAATTTTGAAAAATTTATGCACTTATACACGCTCAAAGACAAAAACATCAAATCATACTTAGTTAACTTCGACAGGTAAGCCAGACAAACACAATTCAGCGCAGAAATAGTGATCAATCACGTAAAAATAGTATCTACTACAAATCACAAATATTTTTAAATTGCACAATTATTCAAATATAAATCACAACTCAACCATCCTCCTTCCTAAAAACTTGGCAATCTCCCGGTTGTCATAAATATAAAAGAAAATAAGAGTAAGGGAGACAAGAAAACATCCCTGAAAATTCAAAAGTCGAGTCTCTCCAAAAGCACTTGTGCAATTATCCTTCGTCATAGATTGCGTGATTGGGTTGTCTTGAACAAACCTACAAAAAATAAAACAAATAACAAAAAACAAATATCTAATATTTTTTTAGTCTTTTTTTAAATAAAGAGCAAATAAAAACAATTGAAAGATATGGTTGCGATCAATTTCCACGCGCAAGTGCCCGGTGGCACGTCTTCGGGGATATATTGGCCGGATTGCGGGTAATATAGGTTAGATTGCGACCTCGATCGGGGAGAACAAATTTCATAAAAATCGGACTGCAGACGCTGTTAGCGGTAACACGTAGCGGTTAGTCATTACCATTAACCATACCGCTACGTTCTCTGTTTAAGGCTCAAAAGTCTGCGTCAGGTCTAGCTAGCGGTAGTTTTCTAGAGGTAAGTTATATCGTTAAACCCCTGTTTGATGTGGCAAGTGGTAGGTTCAGCGGTGGCTTGTTGATGGTATGGACTAGCGGTTATAGGTAACCGTTACATTACCGCTAAGTCCCCGGTTTTGGAGAGTTTTCAAATTTTTTGCACATTAACACACACATAAACGTACCACGGCAATTGACACGCTATAAAGGCAGAAATAAACGAAATAAAAATCAAAGAAAACTTAAAGAAAAGAAACAGAAAACTAACGAATGCTTGGGTTGCCTCCCAAGAAGCGCAACATTTAACGTCGCTTGCTCGATGCAATTTGCTTGATCAATCTCTAGCTCGTGGTGGGCCCAAGAACTCTCTCTTGCTACTATTTCGACTCTTCATATAGTTCTCATAATAAGTCTTACGTCGATGCTTGTGGACTTGGAAATTCAACTTGTCACGCTCATCATATAGAGTGGCTACCCCATACTCATCCATTTCCTTTATCATAAATGGTCCCCTCCATGCAGCCTTGAGATTGGTTGGATCAAACTCACGTTCGGAATTATAGAGCATTAGTCGACCAACCTTCAACTTCCCATCATTAAACTTCTTGTCAAAAACTTTGTTCAACTTCTTCCTCTTCCAATCGTTGTTGTATGTCTCGCCCTTGTTCTTTGCTCGGTCAAAATTTTTGTTGGGGTCAAGGGAAACGTACTTCAATTGGTTTAGTGGTGGCTTCAACTCTACCCTTGGCTAGATCTTAGGTGCTTTATTCTTCACATCCAATTAATCATGAAAATCTCTAAATTCTTTAATAATATCACTTATGCCGATTCCTAGCAATTCGATCAATTACTCCCCACTCAAATGCTCCACGTCGTCAAATTCCTCACTTAAGTCAACTTCTAGTGTATCCCCCACCTTTCTCAGAAATCCAGCATCGTCCCCATTGCCTAATTCGTCCAAAACTGCAATTTCTTTTAGCTCGTGGATGCATGATGTAACGGGATCAAAGAACGAACAATCATCTTGCATGGTAGGGATAGGAGTATTTTGAATATCTTTCAGAGAAAACGTCACTGATTCGCCCAAAACGGTTATTGCCATCTTTCCTTTGTGAACATCAATCAAAGTATGGGAGGTAGACATAAACGGGCGCCCCAATAAAATGGTATGCTGCGTGCTCACAATCGACACTTCACCAACATCTGAAATCACAAAATCGACTGGAATTACTAGCTCTCCAACCTGCACTAAAACATCTTCAACCATCTCCAAAGGTTGCCGAATCAAACGATCGACCAACTTTAGTCGCATGTTCGTCGGCTTCAATGGTCCAAGATCAGATCCTCGATAAAGCGAATAAGGCATTAGATTAATCTCTGCTCCAAGATCCAACATTCCTTTTGCTATTTGTCCATTAGCCAAGGAAATAGTAATGCAGAAACTTCCAAGATCGTGTTCCTTAGGTGGTAAAGGCTTCTTGAAAACTGCGCTTACTTCCTTTGGCAATGTTACATACTGATTTGTCGCCAAGCGTCTCTCCCTTGAAGCAAGTTCCTTGGAAAATTTCACATAGGCTGACATTGTTTAGATTACATCCAAAAGTGGCAAGTTAATATTGACGTTTTTCAATAGGTTATATAGTGACATGAATCTTTTGTTCTCTTTAGATGGACGCAAACGGCTTGGAAAAGGAATAACATCCTTGATCGGTGTCGTCAATTTCTTTGGTTGTGATGGTTTAAGAACATCGTCTTGACCAAGGGTGTCATTCGAAATTGTCCCTTGAGTTGATCGGGGAACATATCTATTAGAGGATTTATGCAGCGGATCTACTGGTTTAGAAACATCTTCCTTGCTAGGAGTTGGTGTTTTGTCCTCGACTTTGACTTCATCATCTTGGTCAACTATTCCGTTGTCGATCTTCTTTCCGCTGCCAAGTACATGAACTGCCGGCGCTTGTTCTTCCTGGTTTGGAAGTCTATCCTTCTTGTTTGAGAGCCTAGCTAGGTTGGCCGATAATTGACCTATTACTATTTCTAGTTTCCTTTGCCCAACTGTATTATCAAGAATAGCCTTTTTCATGTCAGTGATTTCATTTCGAACGTCTTCGAGTCCATCCCAGTTTTTAATGGTTTCGGCCACTTGATTCTGCTGCCAAACCAATAGCTGACCAGTTGATTGAACTTTAGTAGACACCTGCCCTTGCATATGGAAATTATTTTGAGGTGGTGGAAATGATGCTTGCGCATGTGGTGGTGGGTATTACAGGTCGGGTGGCATATAATTTTGGTTTCCTGGGCCCCACTTAAAAAGGGGAGACTCACGTTGCGCGTTGAATCTCTTAGCGGGTTGCTGCCTTGAATTAGAAAAATTCTGGGTGGCGTTAACGTCTCATGCTGTTCACTGTTGAGCGGGCACATGTCTGCTAACTGTTGGGGGGATCCGCATTGGTAACATGTTGCAGCAGTCTTCGTTGAAGAGACCTTGCTCGCCCGCTCGGCTTTCCAAGATGCTAATTTCTCGTCAAATATTTCCTCACACTTCGCCTTGACTAATTTGCCGTCATCTATATCAGGATCGGGTATGGATACCTCATGAACTTTTAATTTTCGAGGTTGAGAGTTGGTTTGTCTAGACTTTTCGCTCTGCTTCTCTAACACTCGTCTTGCCTCGGGGGTTGTTAAATCTCCGAAATCTCCTCCTGCCGCTATTTCAACTTCCCTTTTTCCATGGTCCAACAACCCATCAAAGAAAAGTTGGTTAGTCATCTACGAGGAGTAGTTATGGTGGGGGAAAGCTTGCAAAAGCGTCTTGTAATGCTCCCACGTTTCATAAAATAGCTTTCCCTCTAACTGTTCAAAGGTAGCAATTTGCCTTCATAGATGCCCCGTTGTTTGTGGTGAGTAGTATTGATTTAAGAACTTCTCGCTTATCATCTCCCAATCAGTTAACGATCTAGGTTCTGGGGATAGTAACCATGACTTTTCTTTGTCCTTCATGCTATAAGGGAAACAAATCATTTGCACCTCCTCCTTGTTAAGGACATTAACCAAAAATCTGCCCACTTCATCAACAAAATAGTTCAAAAATTCCAAAGGGTCTTCATGGGCACTTCCGTGGAAAGTCGGGAGTAAATTAAGTTGATGCGGTTTAATCTCCACTTCCCTTGCAGTTGGTCCAAGAAAAATAGCTGACCTAAAAGGCACAACCTTCGGACGTGCCAAACCACGCTGCCTAGGTGTTCGATCTCCCCTTGGTTCTCTAACTCGGTCATTAGCTCTCTCATAGCGATTTTCATATGCATTTCTTTCATAATTATTTTCGCGCTCGTATCTCCTTTCAAAATTGTCCTGTTCGTAGCCATGGTTTTGATTTGCCAACCAAACATCTACTCGTCTATGATTGTCAACATACTCGTTATGCCGAAGAAATCATCGTTCCTTAATGCCACGTTCTCGATGTTGTGTTGATGATTGACATTGTTGTTTCTCTCTTCATTTTATCTTACATTCGCCATGTTGGTTTGATGATCGACTACGTTTTTAAGTTGGCGATTTAGTTCTTCGTTGTGCTGTTGGTTAACTCTTTCGTTTCTCCCCGCGTCTCGTCTCATATTCTCCACGTTTTGTTGATAATCAGCCCAATAAGCTCGGGGTTGTGGTTGTCCTTGCATAATGATTGGTTCACTACTATACCTGTTTCGAATGTGACGTGGAGGTGATCTTGGTGGGGAATTACCGTTTCGAATTAATTGTGCTCCTAACATTGTTTCGCGAACTAGGTTTTGATCAAAGGTAGTACCAATGGATGAATTAAATGGATTTATGGGGATAGTCCTTGATTGTGCTTGTTTTGGATGGTGAATATTGTCGAGTAATAGATCAAGTTCGGGTCTAAGAGATCACCTCCCCTGCATGCACTGAACAACAACTCAACGCACCAATGGCAAAAATCCAAGCCAATTGCAAAATAAGAAGAAAATAATAAATAAAAAAGAAAATTAAATGAAAAACATCCTTAATTCCTACTCGTTGTCCCCGACAACGGCGACAAATCTTTGATTCAACTGTTCGGTCTCTTAGATGTTCTTCTCAATCACAATTAAATATATAATTCATACAAATTGGGGTTTTGTTTGTTTTTGACTATCAACTACTAATTTGAAAAGCATGAACTTAAATAAACCTAATTAACTTAACTAATTTTACCTACTAGAGCTTGAAAGCATAAATTAAACTAATTCTAAATTACTTAAGCTTAAGAACTAAAAACTTTATCAATGGCAATTTAATCTAGATTAAAATGCATCGATATTCAATTATCATAAACGAAATCAAATAGCATAAGTAGCGACAATGGATCTATAAAGCATAAATAAAATCAAATAACCTAAAGCAATTACTATCATGAATCTTAAAAATGGAATTAAATAGTATGAACCTAATTGCATAATAACTTGAATTCAACTATCCAATTTCCAAGCATGAAATAAACACAATTTAAAAACTGAAAGATTCAGAACTAAACTATCCAAAATATCCCAAGTATCAAGCATAAAGTAAATCAAGAACAATTTATCTAACCCTAGAATTAACTAAGAAATCAACTAAGAAAGCAATAAAGAGTTTAGAAAACTTATTGAAACTAGTAAAAGCGATGAAAAATCTCCATCTACTCTGAAGAAAAATGGTAGATCTTGGTCGAAGAACGGGCCGCGCGCTATCGAACGTCTTCGGAACTCGCAAGCGTTGAATCCTTGACCTTGATCTCTAATCTAAGCTAAAGGGTGTTTAAAACATGTTTCTAAACCCTAGGAATACTTTATAGTAAGTTTATAATGACCTAAGTACGCTGCAAAGTCTGATTTATGGCTTGGTATTTATAGAATTCCAATTTCTTGGAGGACAAGTCACATAGGTCGGTTACTGGGCCCGTTAATGGTAGAAATTAACGGTAAGGAGCTACCGTTAAAGCTATCGTTAATGTCTCTGTTGCCTTCTTACGGTGATGTTAACGGTAGGGTGTGTAATCGTTAAACGTACTGTTAGGCTATCAGTCCTCCTTTAGCGATTAGTTAGCGGTGTGGCTACCACTAAGTATAACGGTGCTCTCTGACGGTAAGATTACCGTTAGGCTAACCATTAGTCTTAAAAAACTTGATAATTCTTCGCCGGAACGCTCGATTCTTGTCTCTTAATCATCAATCTTCATCTCGTACATGCTGAGCTCCTCCGGTTACTTAGTTGTATGGCGAAAAACAGAGATAATTCACCTATTTGCATCAATCTAGATCAAAAAGTGGTAAAATAAGATGGAAGTACAAATATACAATATTAAGCTTAAACTATCCAACTTAAACCAAAAACAAATAAAAAAATGAACTAAAATACTAATAAAAATAAGGACAAATATGTGCTAATCAGCTGTCACTGTCAGCCTAGAAAGGGCCAAGATGTGCGACCCTCGTGCATGAATAACTTTCTCTAAACTGTCGGGTGCACCTACCGACCAGGTCATTATTGATCTATGCAACCTTGTGCATGGATAACTTTTCCTATACTGTTGGGAACATCTGCGAACGAGGTATGTGTCGAGCTATGTAACCTTGTGCGAAGATTGCTGAATCATCACACGTATTGGGCGCTGGATCAGTTACATGCCGAGCTGACACTGCCGACCCTTGAGCTGATGCTCATCTATATCCACTCGAATCAGCATTGGATGCATGCCCGATGATGCACAATGATCAACATCTATCAAATTGGACGTGTTGAAAGGAAGCTGTATCCGGTTGGCTCAGCACTAATAAATGAGATGCACTTTGAGGTGGTGGAAAATGCTTAATTAGGATTAGGGTTTTGGGTTAACTTATTCCCAAAGAAATCCAGCAACCAATGAGATGGTGACACGTGTCCAATTAGGTTTTCATAGGCAACCTATAAATAGCCTCTCTAAGAGAGAGAGAGCGGGGATTCAAGATTTTTTGAGAGCATATAGAGTTTTAGAGAAAGAAAGCTTATATTAAAAAATTTATGCTAGCATTGGGATCTAGTTAAGGTAGATCCGAACTAAAAAAGGAATAAAATAGCTAGCGCTTTTACGTACCCATTTTATTATTATATATTATTGATCTTTCTATTTCTTAATATTATATTTGGTTGAGCAACAATTAGCTTAAACAAAATGGCTCTAGAAGGAGGGTCCTTGTGATCTACAACCTCAATCTCTTGACCAGTTATCTCATCTTATTTTTTGTTCTTTGCTTGATTTTCATTTTTTCGTGAGGAATTGATCGTCATCCTTTCACTGTGTGGTTGAGGTTTTTTTGGCAGGAAAAAAAAGAGAGAGATAAGGAATGAAGCTTTTGAAACTCATTCACTATTATGAGTCTTTCAGACAGTTTGAGGAGAAATCTCGGGAAAGAGCGTCAGGAAAAAACGTCCAATCCAGTCCCAATGAGCTCAACCCAAAGCAGATGTGATCCTTCGTTCAACACCTGACCTTTTCTAAAGAATTCAAAGAAATGATGAAAAAATCTGCAAAATCAATCCTGACACCTAAGATTTTGGTCGACACTTAGAAAGACACCGAACTACTCGAAGGAAATTCCGGATTAGATCCCATCAGGGATGGTTCTAGAAAAATGGGAAGAGAAAAGTGGATGAGGAGGCCGAGCTGAATGCCAAGAGTAGGCTCGACAAGCCTCCTATTACATGATGTCTTACATTATCTTCACCTCAAAATGTTTTCACTCGGATCGGAAAGCCATCTAGAAAAGCCCAAGAAGACCTCCACACGAGTTCAACTAATAGTAGGAGCAATATTGATGTGAATGTACCCCAACCAGAGCAAAAACTAAAAGATGAGTCCGCCGAGTTGAAGTACCTAAAGCAACGGATAGCCGAGCTGAAGGCTAGGCAAACAGCTCTCCCAGCCCCTAATGATTACCTGAAGCTCGACCTCCCGTGAATATTAGTTTGACTTGCAATGATGCGTCCCACTTAACAATCCAACTTCTTCATGAATCGCTGGTGGGCAAGTTGAATGTTCCCTCGATCGCCCTTTATAGAGGGAGTTCTAATTTTGATTCGCATTTAAGTCATTGGCTGAACTATATGGATATGGTCGGCACATCACACATGAATAGGCGCCACATGTTTTCCATGACACTTGATGAAATCCTATTAATTTGGTAGCGCTCGTTGCCATGCCACTCCATATGTTCTTGGCCACAGTTGAGATCCTCCTTCAGGGGACACTTCATGGTAAAGAGAAATCACCAGTAGTGCAACAACCCAACGAGCCCCTGAAAAGATACATTGTTGATTTACCAAGAAGGTCTCAGAGACTAAACCATGTGCCAACGAAGCCTTGCTCATCTCAGCCTAGAATGGACTTTCTGAAACCTTTTTTCAAATGGATAAATAACAAACAAGATTTTTAAACTTTCTAAGAATTTCTAGCCTTAGCCGTGTCCGAGATTTCTATGGAGCAGAATACAATCGACCTCTTATCAAAGCAAAACGAACTCGAACACTCTAGTGGTGGCGACCAAAACACTTATACAAGGAAATAATGTCGACCTCTTAGCTGAGTACAATGATGTCTATTCAATAGCAGACACCACAATCTTTAAACAAATCAAAAATCTGAATAGTCTTCCCTCATCACAGCCGATCAAAAAAGGCTCATTTCTGCTCGACAAGAAAAGGTTTTTTAGGTATCATGGTTCAATTGGCCACAACATGGAAGAATGTCAAGATTTGATCGGAGCACTAATCAAGGTTTGTGACTAGAACCTGCTACCCTTCTCCAAGAATCACCAAGTTCGTCCAGAGCAGAGAGGCAATAATCAACTCCCCTAATTTGTACATATTTGTGTGTATTTTTTATATATTTTTGTGTCTTGTTTAGTGTGATTTAGTCAAGTTTGAGTTATATTTTATCCCATTTTTTCCTTATTTTTTGTTTTCATATCTTTTGTCGTCTTTTTAGTATTTTTTGTATTTTTCTCATATTTCTATACATTTTTATGTTATTTTGTTTTCTTTGTCAAAGGAGAGTCGAGCGGGCCCAAATACGTTCCCAAGAATCATAACAGGCTCGACTTGATGGAAATATGACTCGAACCCATGAAGCATAGTTGTCGGTCGATGCACCGTGGATGGAAAATCAACGACCTATCAACGTGAAGCTCCTGCTCGCATCGACCACGTGTGTCGACCTATCGGCCGAAGACTTCCCTCCACCATCGATCGACTCCCAATTGAAGAGCCATCGACACACACCCTTTTCTACTAGCAAGTGTCGATCAACAAGGTATTAATAATAGAGAGACCGTGGATTGACGGTCAATCAATGGTCGATCGTTAGAGGCCGATTTTGATAAAATATTATTTTGCCCATAATCTCACCTATTTAGACCCACACTCAAGACTTGATAGGGATTTTGAAACCCTTAGGGTTTGGATGTCCAAGCTTGTACCTTATCCTCTTTTCATCCTTTTCACCTTCAAGCTAAATATCCGTAGTTAGATTTTCTTAGCTTGTAGAATTGTAACTTAGCACTTAGTTATATTAGTTCGTAGAACAATTTAATTGGTGTAGCATTCCTTTATTTAATTGGTGTAGCATTCCCTATTCTCGCTCTCAACTTTGAAGAACAATTTTACTTTGGTAAATTTGTAATTCATGTTGTCTTGCTTCTTTCTTGTTACTTTCTATTAATGTTTGGAGCTCTTTAATTTTTTTTATATATGGTCCGTAGTTTGGATGCTTAAGTTTCTTTTGTGTTTTTCTCGAACCTTTAAATTTCCACCATTGTTGTCTTTTTGCTTTCTTTCAAGCTTTTTACCTCTTTTGCAATGTTTTGGATAGTTGGTAGTGATAGGCAGATGGGTTTGTCTTCTTTTGGCTTGTAGTTGACTTGTAGTGTAGAATAGATTTTTAGGTTGGTAGATGAGTTGGATTAGCTTGTTTAGCTTGTCAAGAGTAGCGTAAATGTATTTTCACTCCATGATTTGTTTTAATTTATGTGAGCTTTTAATTATGAGTTAATGATTTTACTAGCTTTGATTATAGATTTTCTAATTGGTTTAATTATGTTCATGCTTGATCTAAGTTTATGTTAGTGCATTTCGTGATGATTTTAGGTTATAACTTATAGTCTAAGGTCTAAATGAGTATAGAATCATCAATTGGTAATTATTGAGTGTTTAATCGAGAATCAGAATTGACAACCCCTGTTGTAGATTAAGTGTTCAATAAATTGTCAATTGATCGTGGAAATGAGTTTAGAACCCTAGACCCTCATTTTATTAATCATTTCAAAGCTTTTAATTTCATTTCTTGTCTTAGTTGTTTGAAAACTCAAAACCAAAATCCGATCACGTGTTTAGCATAGTTTTTTTTCATTATTCCCATTTCATGATCAAACACAAAAATGCTTCCGATGAATCCACCTCGAGAGATTCGACTTAAGTCACCTCACCGCACTACGATCGACCTGATCTCTTGGGGGCGATCCTTAAATGTTTATAAAAACGTAGTGCATTTGAGATCACTTCATCCCCCCATCCCTGAAAGATGGTGATCCAAGAGAAATTTTAACCTTTGTGAACTCCAACCGAGTCGAAGAAGAAATTTAAATCGTAAGTGAAAGATTTTGTTCAGAAAGGAAGGAGATCCTGCCAGCGGACAAAGGTTATGTGATCGGACATTTATCACTTTTAAGACAAGCTAGAGGAAGATCATTACATCTCACCATTCACGTTTCATGAATTAAACGCAGCTCCTCTTCATCACCCTCACTCAGATGCATTAGGAATCACATTACCTATCTCGGGAGTGAGAATACACCGAGGCTTAGTTGATCTAGGGGCACATGCAAGCTTAATATACTTGAAACCTTTTCGAAGAATTAATGTTCCAAGAGAGTACATCAAACCATGCATTAAAAGAATCAAGGGGATAAGTGGGGGTTACTTACAAGCACTATTTTAGTTCAACCTATCTAAGGAGTTCGATACTGGAGAATAAAAAAGAACCATCATTACAACGTTCAAGGTTATTGATGCACTAAGTGACTACAATAAGGTAATTGGAAGGTCATCAAATGAATTGAGACTTGTAAATACGTAATTAGCTTGAATATATTATCCAGTTCTATATGAGCTTAATGGAGAAATGTTAGTCTACCATTATTCAATCAAGTTCTCATGTGTTCTCGGAGAGTGCGAACATCATGGGGAACAAATAGGATCAAGTGAGTGTAACTCAATCATAAGGCCAAGACTAATAAACATGGTTAAACTTAGAAGGGAGGAAGGTTGGCTGGTTAAGAATCCTAAAGGTGATGAGCCCAGCAACCCGACCCTAAAAGACGTAAGACACACTGAAGATGAAGACGAGCTGAACTCAACGGGTGGAGTCGAGCTCATCGGTGCCGATCCCTTTGATGCCGAGTTGGTTTGTAAAGAACCAAAAGAGGAGTCAGCCTTAGAAGAATATGGGAAATTAGCCAAGATGATTAAAGCCAAGCTGGCAGAGGATAAGGAACAACAGTCAAAGAAAGGACAAGAGATAGCGACAAGTGAGAGAAAAGACATCCCTGAAAAGGCTGACCCAGGCAATGATGAGCCAAACAGGGATAGAGGTCGTCGACTAAGTAAAGAGCCAAAGAATGAAGACGACCTAGTAATAAATTAAAGCCAATGACTAAGCAAAGAACCGACCATAAATGAAGATGAGCTCGACCCAAAAAAAAACTTGAAAAGAAAAGCTACACACACCAAGATAGTCAAAGAGCTCGATTGGGTGCACATGGATGAGGTCTGCCCAACCAAACAACTGAGGGTCGACCACAACTTTTTAGAGTCGATCCGTTCAGAATTGATAAATTTTCTAAAGGAAAACCTGGACATCTTCGCATGAATGCACGCCGACATGCAAGGAATGAACCCTGAGCAAGCTTGTCATAGGCTCAATATTGATAAGAAAGTTAGGTCAGTTATTTAAAAAATAATAAAGCTTCGCCCAGACAAATACGAGGTGCTTGATCTAGAAATGGTAAAGTTACTCAATAATAAATTCATCCGGGATGTCAGGAATCCAGTCTGGGTATTGAACCCTATGCTAATCAAGAAACAGACCAGCTAATGGCGCCTATGCAATGACTTTTCTAACCTAATGAAGGTGTGCCCTGAGGATAGATATCCACTTCCACACATTAACTACATGGTTGAAGCAACTGCCGGGCACGAACTAATGAGTTTCATGGATGCCTAATCCGGTTACAACCAGATCCTGATGCACTCGATGATCAAGAGCACATGTCATTCTACTTGGTGAGAGGACTTTATTGCTACATCATGATTTCATTCGGCTTGAAGAATGTTGGGGCTACCTACCAGTGCCTCATCAACAAAATGTTTTCTAGTTTGATAGGGAAGTCTATGGAATTGTATGTAGATGAGATTCTTGTTATGTTGCACTAATCCGATCACATTGATGATTTTAATAAAATATTCTCAATTTTACATATTTAACAAATGATGTTAAGTACCAAAACATGTTCCTCCAGGGTTAGTTTTGGGAAATTCCTTTTTTTTATGGTGAGCTAAAAAGGCATTCAAGCCAACTTAGACAAAATCATGGCAATAACCAATATAGTACCACCCCGAAGTATAAAATAAGTTCAAATCCTTACCAGCAACATGACCACCTTGAATCATTTCATTTCAAGGTCGAACGACAAGTGTAAGCCTTTCTTCAAAGAGATCAAAAAGAACAAAAACTTCAAATGGACGCCGGAGTGCAAGATAGCTTATGAGGAGCTGAAGGAGTGTATGGAAAACATGTCGACTTTGAAAATACTAATCAAAGAAAAACTAGTATATATGTACCTGGAAGCCTCATCCGCAGCTGTAAGCTCGACATTTATTTGGTCGGATGAGCTCGGCCAACACCTGACATACTATGCAAGTCATGTGATGCATGAAACTGAACCGAGATATTTCCCAATCAAAAACCTATCTTACACCCTTATAATTTCCTCTCGCAAGTTACGTCCATATTTCTTAGAGCACTGAATCCTAGTCTTGGCGAGCTTCCCATTAAAGCATGCACCGACTTGACACATCAAGAAGAATGATAAAATTGGTAGTCAAGTTGGGGAAATTTAACATATTCTATGAATCGAGAATGTCCATCAAAGTACAAGCCTTAGCCAAGGTCACCTTGATGATCGAGGTAATCCCAACTGAGATTGAGCAATGGCACATGTATGTCGACGAGACATCAACTACTGGCCAAGCAGGTGACAGAATAGTGTTGTTTAGTCCTAAAAGAAACTGTTTTGCTCTGAAATCCATTTCAAGTCCTCTATAAATAATAATGAAGCTGAGTATGAAGCTCTTATATCTGGTCTCAAAATAGCCGCCTCGATGGGGATCAAAAACTTGAGAATCCACGGTGATTACCAACTCATGGTAAATGAAATCGATGGAGAATATGAGACCAAGGAGCCCAGGATGGCATAATACCTAGAGATCACTAAGGTATGCCTTGCCAAATTTGTAGCCGAGATCTTTGTACTACGAAACGATAATGTCCCATCTAACATCATTCATGGGTGTTGAGGAGTTGAACATTATGATGGTTAGACACCATTTAAAGAAAATTTTTGATGCCGCTGCAGCTTACTGGTCACCCTTGTTTGAAAAAAATTCGCCCACTCTCCCATTAAATCACTAAAAATGAATCTATTGGAGAAAATCCTAACAAGTAAGAACTTGAACAAAGATGATTAAGAACAAATAGTCCAGTCCGGACAACCAAATGCAGACCAAAGCACATATATCTCCATGCTAAAACATTCAACTTTACACGAAGGGGATGGAGTCTGCAATCAAAAAGGTAACCCAGGTCATCCTCTTCCGTGACAGCATCAACAAATGACTCGCACAAGATAAGCTATTTGAGGAGCAATTCAAATATAATCTGCTAAGGAAAAATTTCTTGAACTTAGGTAAGAGAAAGGTCATAGAGGATGAGGTGACTTACAAGGAACCAATAACAAAGTCGCATGTTTACCAGAGGCTCGCCTTCTCCGACCAAAATGTATTATATAAGTTTGGGAAGGAAGCAGGTGGCCAAAAGATACTAGGACCCACCAGGTCTATCCGCAGCAGAGGATGAACTGAGGTGAAAAAGAGGTTAAGAGACCAGAGAGTGTATTCATAGATTGACTACCACTCACAAGATAATACTACAGATGTGGAATTCCTAAAGCAGATTGTTGATCTAGATCAGAGGTCGGTGTACCAACCTAATCTAAATGAGCTTCCACTCTAACACCTTGACTCTCCGCTATCACTCAAAATAAGATAAAGATTATTGTTGAAAACTTAAAGATCTCTCAAATTCTACTTTACACCATAGAATTCGACCCAGACTTGCACCTCAGTCAATATCAGAACATGGCAGACTTATAAAACATGTGTGATGCAGCTCGCTGCCGGATGTTCTCCCTCACCCTGGATGATTGCCTCTTCCAATAGTATTGAACTTTACCTAAATTTCTGATCCATTCATGGCCCCAGGTGAGGAATGCATTCCACACTTAATTTATGTCTCCCAAAGTAAGCATTTCTCCTTAAGAAATAATCTCCAGAATCTTCCAGCAATAATGAGTCTCTCAATAACTACATCACATGATTCACGAAAGTCGTAACAGAATACAAAACCTACTCAAAGGATTCAAAAATAATCTATGGATAGGCGGGTTTGTTGAGAAAATCATTCTTCAAGTGGATTTACAACACAAAGAGGCCTCGGACATTATAGGTTTTTCTATCAATGGCAGCAACACAAATAGTGGCTAAGCAGTCTAGCATGCCACCCCTGCTCACTTTTGGTTCGCAAAAGATGTCCAGTAGGCTATACTGGAAAATAAAGGACCTCAATCTATTGCCTCCCCTATACCTCTTAATAAAGATCCATCTTAGCTGGATAAGAAGCATCTCCTTGATTATCAAAACTTTGTGGGTCATACCACGGAGGAGTGTCACGATGTGGGCAGAACCTTGATTAACATATGTGATGACATAAAAGTCAAACATTATACAATAAACTTGGCTTGACCAGATAAAAGACAAAACAATCGCATGCTACCACCGCCACTGCCGGCAGACCCGGGGTAGTAGGAGATCTTGACACTGATCAACACCAGCTAGGAAGAAGAAAGGTGATCCAAGAATAAAAGGAATATCCTACTAGAAGAAGTAAGAATGGCTTACTAAAGAGCAAAAGTACTCAATACGAGGATTTAAAAAGTGAAATGCAAGCAAGAAGTATAGGATGACTATGATGGAAGTTTCTCTTTTTACAAAGTGGAAAAATTTCAACTCGTTCACCCATACTCAAATGCCCTTATTATCACGATGCACGTAATAGGAATAAAGTTACACATAATCTTGGTCGATTCAGGGGAATACTCAAGCCTCATATATAGGCACGCCTTGAAGATATTGAATGTGCAAAAGAAACACATTAAACCATGTAGGGTTAGGATATGAGGAATAAGAGGGGCCCCAGCAATGACCATGAGAAAGATAGACCTGCCGATAAAATTAAGAATGGGGTTGGAAAAGAAGACGATAATTTCCACCTTCAAAATCATTGATGTGCATAGTGAGTATAACGCCCTGATAGAGAGACCTACATTGTATGAGCTGAAAGGTCCCCTGTAGGTTTACCACTTTACATCAAATTCCTGGGAAAGTATGGAGAAGGTGAACATCGTGTAGATCAGATTGAGGCCAGAGAATGCGACCTGACACTAAGACAAAGGTTGATCAATATGTTAAGCCAAGAGAGTTGCACCTCAAAGAAAGGCAAGGAGAGGAGTTGACCACCCAATAAAGGGAGGATTTCCCAAATTTAAAAACCACTTGAGGTCAGCCAGGGTCCTTCGACTTCAACCCTGACTCATCCAAAATAATAAGAATAAATCTGCAAGAATGGAGAAACTATAATCCTACCAAATAATGGAATTAACCTGGCACTATCAGTAGATCTGACCCTCAGCTGGCACAAAGGAAAGGAGCGAGATGATCACAGGTCCTCACTCTCTAATATCAAGAGAGTAGTCGATCAAGCGCCCGAGTAGAGCGAGCTCGTAGTGCCTGATCCAGAGCTAAGAAACGAGGAGGCTAAGGTCCATAGACCCAGGAGAGGGCATATGGTGTATGAAGATGAGTCAGATCCCTAGAAAATAGCCCTAAAGTGGGAAGAGACCCATGTTGAACCAGTCAAAGAGCCTGATTAGATCCAATTATAAAAGGTTGACAATAACAAGCAACTCCGTAATTGTCACAACATGATAAAGCTGATAATAGTAGAGCTCATCCAGTTGCTTAAAAAGAAACAGGGTATCTTCACCTGGATGCACGCTAACATAATAGAGACCGATCTAGAGCAAACTTGCCATATGCTCAAAATTGACAATACCATGAGAACATTCCTGTAGAAAAGGAGGAAATCAGAACCTGAGTGATACAAGGCGCTTGAGGCCAAGGTCGCTAAACTACTCGACAACATGTTCACCAGGGAGGTAAAGTAACCCATATGGGTGTCGTATCCTATCTATTTAGGAATTCAACGAGGCACTAGTGATTAATAAAGCATGCCCTAATAACAGTTATCCATTGCCACACATTGATTATATGGTCGGCGCGACCTCAGATCATGAGATCATTAGATTCATGGGTGCTTACTCAGGATATAATCAAATAAGGACCCACCCAAGCGTCGAATAACAAACCTTGCTTTTCTCTGGTAGGGGATTGTTATGTTATATGATGATGCCCTTCGGGATAAAGAATACTGGCGTGACTTATCAGTAATATGTTAACAAAATATTTGATCGACTGATAGGCAGGACGATGGAAATCTATGTTGAAGACATGCTAGTTAAGTAATTACGAGTGAGTGACCACATCCAGCACCTCAAAGAGATGTTTAATATTCTTTGAGCCTACAAAATGATGTTGAACTTGAAAAATGAACGTTCAGGGTCGGGTCGAGAAAGTTCTTGGGATATATGGTGATCCAACGAGGCATTGATGCCAACCTCAATAAGATCCAGGTTTTGATAGAGCTAGAAGCTCCATGGAGTGTGAAACAAGTACAAAGCCTGACAGGAGAAACGGCTGCATTGAACAGATTCATTTCGAGATCCAATGATAAATGTAATCCCTTATTTGGAGTCGTATAAAAAAACTCATATGAATAGAAGAATGTCAGAAGACCTTAAAAGGACTAAAGTGATATCTCATGGAGACCCCAACCCTCCAGAAGCCAGAGAAAGATGAACCGCTATACATCTACCTAGCAGTATCACTAGTGGTGGTAAGTTCAACACTCATTTGGACTGATGACTTGGGCCAATACCCAATGTACTACATCAGGAACACTCTCCATAATGTAGAATAGAGATATACCCGATGGGATAGTTGTCATAAACCCTCATTATCTCTGCTTGCAAGTCGCAAACTTACTTTCTAGAGCATTGGATTGTTGTCCTAACAAGCTTCCCTATATGCAAGTAATGTGCCAACAAGATACCTCAGGTAGAATGACAAAGTGGGAAGTGGATTTAGGGTAACTTGATTTTATTTATGAGCTAAAAAACTCCATTAAACGGCAAGCCCTAACATATTTTGTGGTTGAGATGACCTCATCCGTCAAGATGGTAACAAAGCAGCCAGAGTATGGAATTTTTACACAGATAGATCCTCAACGGTCAACTGAGCAAGAGTCAGGTAGTCTTGATTAGCCCAGAAAAGAAGTCATTTTGCTTGGATGTCCATTTTGGATTCGCCCTTGCAAACAATGAGGCCAAATATGAAACATAGCTTCCATGGGGATTAAGAATCCGAAAATCCATAATGACTCGTAGTTGGTCATCAAAAAAATAAGGAAGGAGTACAAAACCAAGGAACCCTTAATGACCTCCTACTTAGAGCTCACTAAAACTAAGCTAGTGAATTCGGAGAACGAGATCATTCATATTCCCAAAAATGAGAATGTACCCGCAGATTCCTTAGCAAAGATAGCATTGAGTGCTCAGGCTGAATGAATGGAAACTTTAACTGTGGCCCACCACATGATTTCCATACTCAAAACAGCACAATCTACAATGTTGAACCAACCCAAAAAATGTTATTGGATCGGCCTATGTTATAGTACCTACAAGATGAGATTCTCTTAGAGGAACTAAATGAAGCAAGAATGATTCGAGTTCAATCGCTGGCTTCACCATCATTGACAACGTGCTGTACAAGAGAGGTTTCTTAATGACACTAACAAGGTATATATGAGAGAAAGAGGTAGAATATGAATTACGAGAGGTACACATGGGAAGCTGGCCTACAAAGCTAATCTACCAAGGATACTACTGGCCAACTCTTAGGAGGGATGCGATTATTTTGTACATATTTGTATGTTTTTACATCTCGTTTTACATTTCTTAAAGGTGTTTTCATCGTTTTTGGGTTTATTTGGTTTATTTTTTATTTTCGTAGTTTGTTACCTCTTTTTTGTGTTTTTCATATTTTTCTCTTATTTTTTAGGGGTTTTATGTTTTTTTTTTTTCTTTGTCAAGAGACAGTCAAAGTAGGCCCCGATTGAGGTTGGAAGATGAGATAAGCCCGATGAATTCAATGAAAATTTTCAAAAAATCTATGGTGTGAAAATGATGAGAAATGTGTCTGTTTACATTTTTGGTCCATGCATTCGCTCGTTCGACGTATCAGTTGTTGTAATACAAAAATAACTCCCGCCTATAGTTTCATTTGCTTGTATGTAATACCATTAGAGGTCTAAGAGAGTTATATAAAACTCTTGTGTTTACTACTTTGCCCAATTAAGAATTTTAAAGTGTTAAAAAGCAGTTTGAAGTTGAAACATTGCACTAAATTTCTAAATGTATAAGTTCTTGGTTTGGAGGCTAAACTATCCATAAAAAACAACAAATTGAATAATTAAGAATCCAAATGAGATCTAAGATGAAGGGCTACATTTTATATTCAGACATCCAGTGCTATTTCGGAGATCAAGAGCTTCAAAATGCATGACGACTACACATGTCCTGCACCAATGACCAACCGTCAAGCGACCATCGATAGATGGTCAATCAATAGGAGCTACTGTCTTGCTCGGCCAAATGGCCCTTTTTGGCACCAATATGATTATATTTTCCTCCTTTCTCCTTATAAACCCACCACACAACCTCACATCATCTTATCTCTTCCCAACTTCATCTTTTCCACTTTCTTCACTCATTTTTCATCATCTTCTTCTTTAGAAAAGTGTGGAATTTTTGGCATCTGGATTTTAGATGAAAACTTAAGCTTAATTTGTGTAACTCCTTATTTGAATGATGAAACCCACCTTTGTTTGTGATTAAGCTTTCCATTTCTTTTCTTTAGTTGTTCCAATTTCTTGTTTGCTTTAGATTGAGTTTTTGTTGGGTTTATGATGTTCTTGATTTAGTATTTTGTTTTCTTGCATTTTATCATGGTTTTATGTTAGAGAATTTTTAGAAATTAGATGATAATGTTTGGTGTTCAACTTCTCCTCCATTGTTGTTCTTGTTCATGTTTGAAGCTTATTTCTACTTTTGGCATCTTAGTGATGTTTGGGATATGGGTCTCTTCAAATTTGATGCACTTAGTTGATAATTAAGACTAGGTTCTTTTCTAGGATTTGGTCATGACTATAATTAACATCTTTGACCTTCTAGTTATAGTTTGAATGGTTCCCTCCCTTGATTTTATTAGTTTATTTTGTTTAAGTTTATGAAATTCATGATTTCTCTATCTTTATGTTCTTGATTTCCATTCTCCAAGCTTTAGTTGTAATTTCATCTTCCTTTTCTATTATTATTTTTGATAGATTATGGAAATTTATTGGATTGATATTATTCAAGCTTATTCCTAGTTTACGTTCTTCATGATTGCTGGGTAGAGTTTACATGTCTAGGGTCTAGATGCATTTAAAACCATCTATGGGAGGTTATTGAGTATTCAATAGAAAATTGGAATTAAGAACACCAATATGCAGATTAAGTGCTCGATAAAATGCTAATTGATCATGGAGACGAGTCTAGAGCCCCAGACCTTCTCTTTATTTCTTTTTAAAAATCGTGTTCTTGAAATTCTCATCTTCAATTGCTTTCTCAAATTCCATTTTAAAATGATTTTGATTTAACCAGACTTTTGTTTTAATTGCTAACTTTAAAAAACCCAAAAAAAGGATTGAGTGTTTAGGATATCTCTTTTCTTTATTTTCTTTTTTATGATGGAAACACAAAAACCACTTCATATTAGTCTTACCCATGAGATTCAACTTGAGTCACCTAACCGCGCTACGATCAACCTCATTTTCTTGTAGGGGGATCCTCATACTTTTGTTAAATATAGTGCATTTGAGATCACTTCAAAATTTGGTGTCATTGTTGGGGAAGGCTAAAGGTCGTGATCTTTGTGTTTGCTCTTCGTGACTCTAGATTAGTCTTTTTTTTACTTATTTTCTTTTCATGTCTTGTTCTTGTTTGATTGTTTTTCTTTTGTGCATTTTTACTATCTCCCACCACTACGTTTAATCTTATTTATTGAGTATTGTTTGTGCAAGGTGCATCGATGACTTCAACTGCATCATTGGAGACCCATGATTTATCAACAGGAAATGTTCAATTATCAAGCGTCTCTACCACATGGCAATCCGTACACTACTCATGCCCCTAGATCGGATATCTCATTTATCCCCACGATTCGAGAGTATGATCTTATTGATTTCTACTCTGAACTACTCCCGATTTTTTGTGGTCCCAAGCGAGGATCTTCTTAAATTTATCCGCGAGTATGATTTCATCACTCAAACTTCCCTCTTCAAGGCCTCTCCAAGGATCAAGTGATGATGTGACTCTTTTTCTATATGTTGAAGGAACGGGTAAGAACATGGTCGGTGGATTTAGAACCTGATTCCTTGCAAACGTGGGATGAGTTCTAGGATCAGTTCATGGGGATGTTCTATTTTCCTCAATCCACCTCGGGATCATTAATGGAGCGATCAATGGACCCATATACATGTTCTTACAATGTAAGCCACAATAATTCCTTTGCTCCACCCGATCACTACGATCCTAGTCTTGGCCCTCATTCCCCACCTCATGATTCCTACGATCCTTATGACCCTCTTCAACATTCTTACAATCTGAGATTTAACCCCTTATACATTCCACTCGCCTCCTATTCTTATTGCGCAAGCCATGATTCGTATGCTCCACCTAATTCTTATTTTCTGAGCTATGATCTATATGCTCTACCCACGTCAAATTCCCATGATCCGAGTTTTAAGCCTTATGTACCCCCACATATCACGATTCGAGACATAATGAGTCATATTCTCTTCGTGCATCATATTCTTATAATTTGAGCTATGATATTCTTTGTCCCCTTCATGTAACAATCCATGCTATGATCATCACACCACACCCACTTCACCCATAAATGTTCACGAGTCTCGTGATGAGACAAAATGACTTTATTTTGACAAGGTTTCGATCTTTGATGAGGTGGAGCCGACCCCGTTATTGACAATCCGAGCCCAAACACTCTTTTAAAGGAGGTGTGTTTTAATGTTGAGGTTTTGGAAGCGTGCAATGCCTCTCTTATTCTTTTTGATGAAGTTTTTGATGAGAGTGTAGGGGTGTTGCCCTTGGGGATCCTGAAGGATGTTGGAAATTTGAGTTTACTTGCTCTTTTTGAGGACGATAGAGTTGTGCCAATTTTAGAGGATGTTGAGATTATTGAGCCTCTTCTACCACTACCTGAGTATTTTATTGAAACTTGAGACTGGTGAGGTGGAAGAGATGGTCTATAAGGAGTCTAATCCCCCTCTCTTATGCCTAGATGTTGCATTATGTGCTTTCTAGTGCATTGAGGTGTTGATCAAGGAAATAATGGAGCTTGGGTTGGTCGATGATCGCTCCTTTTGTTTGACAGGTTTTCTAGTTATTCTGGTGACCTTTGATCTCTTCTTGGTGATCGACTATTTTGTATATATTTTTTTGTATGTTTTGGAATTTTATTTAGCATGTTTTACATGTGATGTCATCATATTTTGGGTCGATATGGCTTATTTTTCATTTCTGTAGTTTGTTTCCTCTTTTTAGTGTTTTTTGTGTTTCTCTCATTTTTGTGGATTTATATGTTATTTTATTTTTCTTGGTCAGAAAATGGTCAAAGTAGGCCCTGGTCGAGGTTGGAAGATGATCTAAGGCTCGCGAATTCAATGAAAAGTGCTGACAGTCTATGATGCAAAAATTGAGTAAAAACGACGAGAAATGTGGTTGTTTACATTGTTGGTCCATGCATGCACTCATTTGACATAGTAGTTTTCGTAATATAAGTATAACTCCCTGACTTCTCATTCAACTTCATTTTATTATATACTCTTGGGAACCCAAGATATATATCTACAACTTTTGTGTTTACTACTTTGACCAATTCAGAGTTTTAGAGTATTAAAAGGAACATTGAAGTTTAAACGTTGTACTGAGTTCTCAAATGTGGCAGTTCATAATTTGGAGGCTATAAATATCTCCACAAAACTCTAACTGGAATACTTAGAAATCCAGTTGGAAGCTAAGAGGTAGGGATACATTTCATATTTATACATCTAGTGCTTATTTGGAGATTAAGAGCCTCAAATTGGCAGCCAAATACATATCATATGCATAGTTGACCGACTATCAATCGACAGTCCATCAACAAGAGCTTCTGTTATGACCGTCCAAGTGGCCCTTTTTGGAACCAAAATGACTATTAGCCCCTCTTTTACCCTAAAACCTCACCACACATCCTCACATCATTTGTTTTCTTTCCATCTCTTCACATCTCATCCTCATTCTCTCTTCTTCACTCTCTTCACTCCCTTTTCATTTTTTAATAGGTTTTAGAAATAAAATGTGGACTCCTTTTCACTTTTTGGATTATTGATGAAGACTCAAGTTTATTGTATGGCTTTTTTTTTCAAGTCTCGATAATTCCTTCTTGTGAGTAATTAGTTCTAGTTCTTCTCTTTTGTTTGTTCTTTAGTAGAGTTCGTGGATGGATTGTAGTAATTGAGTTCATGTGTAATGTGTTTCAAGGATACTTATTTTTTACTTTGCATTCTTAGTGAATATTAATTTTTTCTTTAAACCTTGTTCTTGTTCATGTATAAAGTATATTTCTTCTTTTGGCATGTTAGATGAAGATGATAGTAGAAAAGCAAATAGGTTTTTCCAATTTGAGCATGTAGTTGACTTGTAATTTAGAATGATTTTTAGGTTTGTATATGAAGACGAGTATCTTTTTGACTTATATTAAATATTTTTGAATTGATTTTCCATCTATTGCTTTTGTTGTATTTTAATGTTCTATTTTCTTTCTTTTTTATGGCTTGTTGGATTAAGGATTTCTTAGTGGGTTAATCATTATTGTTCTTAGTTTATGTTGTTTTATTTTTTGATGATTCTAGGTTAGAATTTATGGTTCAAGGGTTTAGACGAGCTTAGAACCATCAATTGATAATTATCGAGTGTTTAATTGAGAGTCGGGATTCAACCCCAGTTTGTAGATTATGTATTCGATAAACTGCCAGTTGATCTTGGAGATGATTTTAGAACCATATACCCTCATTATATAAATTTTTTGAAAGCCTTTGATTTCATTTCTCATCATTTAACTTCTTGTCTTAGTCATTAAAAATCCAAAAATGAAATCTGATTGCATATTTAGTGTAGCTTTTTCTTTGTTTTCTTGTTCCTAAATCAAGCACAAAAACCGCCTTCGATTAGTTTTCTCGAGAGATTCGAATTGAGTAACCTCACCCACTACGATCAGCCCCGTTCTCTTGTGAGCGTTCCTTAATTTTTTGTAAAAATGTAGTACATTTGAGATCACTTCAAAATTTAAAGCCGTTTTCGGGGAAGACTGAAGGTATGAGTTTTGTGTTCTCTCTTCCTTCCTTTCATACGTGTTTTTATTTGTTTTGTTATTGTGTCTTGTTCGTGTTTGATTTTTCTTTTTGTTCATTTTTCTTATTTCCCACCGGTGCGTTTAATCTTGTTTGTTGGGTGTTGTGTGTGCAAGGTACATCGACGACCTAAACCGCATCTTTTGAGATCCAAGATTCACAAAATAAATGGCCACCTATTGGCCTATTTATGCCGGTGTTCAAGCTCCGCAGCTCACTGTCCCACTTATCCCCGATATTTGAGCTTACAATATTGAGGATTCTCAATACGATCTACTCCCGTTATTCCATGGGCTTCTGAACGAGGATACACTTGTCTTTTCTTATGAGTATGACATCGTCACTAATTCATTTCCTCTTAAGGGCCTCACTATGGATCAAGTGAAGAAGCGACTCTTCTTATTTTTTTTTTAATGAGTCGGGCATTTACATGGCTTAATGATGAAAAGTCTGACTTCATGCCATCTTGGAGTTCGATGTTTTATCATTTCATAGAGAAGTTCTATTATTATCCACCTACCATTTATCTTCCTTAAGCTACGATTCATACCCTCCACCCATTTATAATTCATATTCATTGAGGTACGAATCCTATGCTCCACCCAGCTTGACTCCCTACAATCCTAGTTTTTGTTCTCATGCCCCGTACGTTCCACCCATTTTTCTTTCTATTCATCCGAGCTATGATTCATATGCTCTACCCACTTTTAATTCCTATTCTCCGAGGTACGAGTCTTCCACCCGTCTCACGCTATTATAATAAGAGCTACGATTATGATGCACCATCCACTTCAGATTTCTATATGTCGAGTTACACGCCCCAATCCCCTCCTCCCAAGAATTATAATTCAGGATATAATGCTTCATACGCTCCTCATGTGCATCACACTTTCATAATCTGAACTATGATCATTATCCCTCGTCCCCTTCCTGTAATTGTATTCAACATAATGAGGCCCCCTCGGTTGAGTGTGATAGTAGCTTGTTGTCTAGTTTTGTGGATGTAAGTAAGAAGGAAAAGGTTGAGGATGTGGATGTGAACATTGCCCTCCATTCAATTTAACGATGTTGAGGATCAAAGTGTGGGAGTGGTTTTAATGGAGGTTCCAGTGGTGAGTGATGATTGAGCTTGTTGTTTCTTATAGAGGATGAGAGTGAGATGGTGGGCATCATGGGTTTAAAAGAGCATGCACCTTTGACGTTCAATGAGGATATATTAGTAGACGAGTGCAAAAAGGTGTTACCTTTGGAGATCTCGGTGGCTTTTGGAAATTTAAGCTTAAGTGCCTTATGTGAAGATGTCAAAGGGTTGGTTTCGATTGTGGAGGAATTTGGGTTTGTGTAGCCTCTTTTACCACCACCTAATACATTATTGATTCTTGAGAGAAAGGTGGTGGAAGAGGTGGTCAAGAATGAGATCGATTTGGTAGAATTGATCATGACATTCGAGGAGCCCGATGATGACTTCTTTTGATCGATGGATAATTTGTTCTTCCTATAGTCGAGCATATAGATTTTTCTGCTCATTGTGAAAACCTCTTCATGGTGGTCGATTATTCATGATTCCGGCCTTTGAAGCAAGAGCTCTTGTTTCTCCCATCTTCACACGTGCTTGCCATGCCCGCCTTGGCGATTGTCATCACCCACTCTTGCTCTTGGAAAACACTAAGGCGTGGCATGATCATCAACTTTTCTTGGATCCCAAATGACATTGATCGTGTATAGTAATCAAGCTATAGACGTTAAGCAAACACTTCTTGGGAGGCAACCCATGTTTTTACTTCTTTTTCTGTGTTATGTTTTCATTTGTGTACGTTTGTAGTTTTTGTGGTTTGTTTTCTCCTTTCACCTCATATTCTTTGAGGCCCCAAATTTTGGATGACACAAGTGGACTCGGTTTCTAGTACTTGCTCGATAGGGACATAATCTCTTAACCCCTGTTTTGGTTTACTTCTCGTAATTGCAATATTGACATTGCATAGTTTTAAGCGTGGGGGACGTACCCTTTGGTTTTTGACATTTTATTGCATGCTTGTATGTGTGAAGGATCAAGTCCCTATGTGGCAATTATATTTAAAATCTTGGCAAAGTGATGCAAGTAGAGCTTTGTGTGGTAGTCTAGATTCTATTGAACGTTGGTGAAAACGTGGCGCCTGAAGTGTAGAATTTTATGAAAATTCTTGAGCCTCGTATTACCCATGCATAGCTTGAGAGAAGGTCAAATACTCTTTACTAGCCCCATTCTCATTTGCCCTCTATAGGATTTTTTGTAAAATTTTATTTTGGGGAGTCATTATACTTAACCCATGCGCGTTATCGAGATATTTATAAGTTAGAATTAGCAAGAAGTCTCGGAGTTGATGAAACACTTGTTTATGTTATTTATAGCTTATATTGTACATGTGTGTTCGTTAGGAACATCACCTGTTTAGTACTCAAAATAAAAAAGAAACAAGAAAGAAACAAAGAAAAATGATGGGAAACAGTGAAAAACAATCAAAAAGAAGAATAATGCAAGGATTTATATGAAAATCTCTGCAACAGTGATGTGAACGTAATAAGTCGTGAAACCCTTGCACACATTTTTATTTTTATCTTTAGAATTTTTTTGTAAAGAGGTGTATAGATGATTGGGCTAGTAGGATGCCAACTTTTGCATAGATAGACCTTAACCCAAGTACGGACGTGAATCTTGCATGAATGGCAACTCATTATGTTAACGGTTGAGGTTTGTCTAGGTTGTTATTCCAAGGCGTGAAACATGTCCTGGTTAGCGTTTCAAACATAATCATTCATGAGTACTTCATTTATCATGTGCCATGTTCATTCATTCGGGTTAGAGCGTAAAATTCTTTATGATTAGTGTTTCACCCTATAAATAATGGAACCACAAACACCTGCTTCTTTCTTGAATATCCAGACTTCTCCACCAAAAACAAGTTAGAAAAGACCACCAGAGGATTTTCGGTGGAAACCTCTCCGATGCTTAAGTCAGCCAAGCAGTTTTTCTTATTGGAATAATTCAAGTGAGAATGCTCAGAATGTCATACCTTTTCTAGCCTTGAGGCTGAGATATGTATAACACTCGTTAGGTGGGGCCTTTCCGAGATTTCAGAAACATAAACCCGCGAATCTTGGGCCGCTACTCAGAATGACCTGACCAGGTTATTCCCTTTTGGGGAGACCTGGTTAAGAGGTTTCCTCGCATGAGGTTAGCCAATTGTCTCCTTAAATTTCTGACCTGATCTGTTTGAAGCCTTTTCCAGGAATACAGGTGAGTTCATGGCCATTTCTATCAGGCTAGGCTCATCTCTTCTCCTTTTATGAGGCATCAGTCCAGATCATCCTAACCAGATCTACTCTTGTTTCATATCTCGCCAATAGGTCAGGTCGTACCAATCAGTTCCCCTGGGATAAACTGTAACACCTCATCCTCAACTACCACGGTTGAGATTCCTCACACGTCTATTCAGGTAATGTGCACTGACACGCATTTAAGGCACGGATCCCGCCAAATCCTCTTGCTCAGACTAGGTCTTACTCCTTGGGAATGAGCTGCAACGCCTCATATTCCACCCAAACGGTTGGGATCTGTAACACGTCTCTTCAGGTACTGTACTCAGACACGCATTAAATGCACAAATCCGGCCAGATCCTCCTTTCCCCAAAAATCACTTTTTCAAAATATATCCCGTCCTCTTCTTTTCACTTTCACTCTCGCCAAGCAATCGTTTTTCTCTGAAGTTTGAAGTTCTCTCTCTTCTCCGAAATCAGGTACTGTCCCAACCTTCTTCAAAAAATTTTCTTTTTCCAATCATGTCTACTCAGTCATCTTCTTCATCTTCATTCCATTTAACTACATCTTCTTCGGCAACACTATCCCTGATGTCTTTCGATGAATGGAATCCTCCAATTCCGGGCCACCCAGATAATGCAGTATCCATTCTTAGCAATAAAACCATAGAAGGGATAAGGGCCAAGTTTCAAATCCCTAACACATTCTCCCTGGTTAACCCTGACGCCGGCCAGGTGGCCTATTGGCCGCCGGCAGACCACCTGACCTTCTTCGTGGTCAATTACAAGCTGGGTTGCACCTCCTTGTCAATCCCTTTATTTTGTCCGTGTCTCGAATGTACCGGATCCCGGTACACCAATTTGTGCCCAACACATTTTGCATTATCATAGGGTTCCACTTTGTGGCCCGATTTTCTAGGCTTATCCCTACAACTCAACTGCTCTATTCTTTATTCTAGGCCAAGAGCGCATCCTATGGATTTTTCTATCTCACCGCTAGGGCTGGCGTTCGATTTTTGATCGGTAACTCTTCTTCGAACAAAGCCTAGAGGAAAAAAAATATTTTTTCGTCCACTGCTCAGGTGATTGGGGTTTTCCCCATAAATCCCTCACCGCACTTCCAGCTCATGCGCACCTAACCCGGGGAGATCGGTCTCCTTCCTTATAACACATCATCCTGACCTTAAATCATAACATATTCAATTTGTCCAAACTTCTTTGCCCCACTATTTTGAACCTTTTCAACTCCACGGAGGAGTATGGACCTCTGGCTCCTGAGATTGGTATATGAAAGATCTTCTTTAGCTCTACCTTTCCTTTCCCACTCTCTCTTCTTTTTTCTTTCTTTCATTCTTTTTTTTTTAGGAAATTGATCCAACTCTTGTACCTTTGTTAACCTGCACCTAACTTTTTTACAGTCACGATGATGAGGAAATTTTAGAGGCCCAACAACGGCAAACTGCTGCAACCTCAAAGCCAAGGCCTTCTGGGTTAACTGTCGGGTCAGACGGGGGAGCCTGATCTGGAGGGACGGGCTTTCCAGAAGGACCATCTCATCCTGAGGCAGATCTGACGATCCAATCAGACTCTGGGGAGGAGCAGGCACACCTCTCTCGAAAGCATACCAGGGTTAGCAAAGAGGCGGCGCCGAAGGTAGTCAACCCCAACGCGACACTGTTCACCCATACCTTGGTCCTAAACTGCCCTAGTGATATGGCCATCCAGTTCATTCAGGGACACTGCCCTACTTTCGATCGTCGTACCTTGGATAAGTGGTCCGATCCTGAACTGATCGAATCTCTTTTCCAGGATGAGTCAAGGGTAATTATCCTCATTCTTTTTCCATTTTTATTTTTTTTCCTCCTTTTTTTACTGTTTCTCATCAGGCTGTGGCAAAGAGATATGTCCTGGTGGCCCACTCCTGGGGTGCTTTGATGAATGCTGACCTGGTCAAAGAGCATTCTCTTCTGAAGGAGAAAGAAAAGAGGCTGATGAACCTTTGCAAGGAGAGGGGAGCTGAACTGAAAAAGCTTAAATCCGTGTTGCAGGATGCTCAGGAAGAAATAAAGCAGGCGCAAGCTGACGCGTAAAGTCAAGATGATGAGGCCCTAGCTAGAGGTTGAGTAAAAGGGAGGACAAAGTTTCTCAACTCCGAGGAAAGACTTAGGCTCATCTAATCCACCAGGGAGGCCTCTCAGCAAGCCTTCCTCCATTCGGAAGATCTCTACCGACTTCTTGTCTCAGATGCCATCGTGTATTATTATCTTGGCCTTGATGCTTATATGAAGTGGTCCAAAGAGAACCCTTCCACTCCCTTTGACCGGAGCCAGCCAATCCAAGGATCTCCCGAGCCTACCAGCTTTACTTACACGACTGAGGAGGATCGTCTGCATAGATTCGGGGCTCCTGAATTTGCCGAGCATATCCTCAAGATCTTCCATGCTCCAGCTCAGGGGCCTTCTACTCACCCAGATCAGAGTGTGACTTTTCCGTTACCTGCTTCCATCCCCTCCCCGACCTTTGCTGGTCTAGGTGAGCTAACAGGTGGAATATTGCCAAGCAACCTTCCATAGGAGAGTTTAGGGGTAGTCGAGTAGCCGATGGGGGAGATAAATACCAAACACTATGACGTTGTACACTAGGTTGTTTTTGCGTGTGTGGCTGATCTGTATTTTCTTTTAAATTGAACAATATTTTTTGTCTCTTTCCGTCTTTTGTCTGTTATGATTTTTAGGGTTTCCGAGAATGTAGGAAACCCTAGTACTATCTATACCCCTTTTTCCTTCTATAAAATCTATCCTTTCTCTGCAAATTTTACATTATGGCTCTGTCTTCTATACTTGAAGAAACTGATACTTTGAAAAAGAAAAATCTTGCTTTCTTTAATGAAAACTTTCACCTTTCTGAGGAAAATGCTCAGCTCCGCAAAACATTCTCTCAATTACGCAAACTTCTGGAGAGGAAAAGACAGAAGAAATGTCATTACAAGCACGAGTGGGCAGAGCTCCGCCAGCTTAATCGTCAACTCCAAGAGGAAAGGGTTGATTTGCTTGAATTAGTGTGCCGGTTTACCACCACTGCCGGTGAATCTCTTTCTATGATCGAGCGGGCAGACAGGTACTGCTGACGCGCGTCGTTACACGTCAAATTAAATATTTTTATATTTCCTCAACTTTCCTCTACTAACTAGTAGCAGCGGCAAGCAAGGGTCAATCCCACGAGGAGTGTGGGTTAATTTGTGATTATTCATATTTTAATTAAACAAGAAACAAGGGTGAGGATTGTAAATTAATCTAAGAAAGCCAAATAAAATAAATAACGAAAGCAAGCAACGAAACAAGCGAGATGATAATTAATGGAAAATTCAATAATAATTAAGCTCTAGTCCTAGTTTAGTTTCCACCCTCGTTTAATTTATCTAACCAATTACAATATTATATTTCCCTCTTTATATAAAATTAAAAACCCTAAGTAACAATAAGCCCTGCTACTCGAATTTTCCCTTATCGTTTATTTAATCAAAATAAGCTCTTCAGTTAAATCTAATTATTGAATAACCTAGAATAAGCTCTTTAGATTCAACCCAATAACAACATTAAGAACCAGGCAAATAGGTTAATCTAAGGAATAAACACATAAGCTCGGTTTATTCAACTTATGTTGTGTTATCCCTAATGACGCAAAACCATTAGTTGCTACAAATGAAATAGAAATCACGACAATTACACGGGAAGAAATCTTATTTCTAGCAATTGAAAACCAATTCCTAATCTAGGTGATCAAGCTAAACCAAGAATTAAGCAATCATGACATGTATATAGAATAACACAAACAATCGCATATGAAGAACGAAATAAATATCAAGTAAATTAATTAAAACATAATCTCACGAGGGTTTTCACATCCCTAGAACTAGAATAAAAAGTTTACTCACTCATGGAGTTCATGAAATAATAAAATAAAAATAAATATAAAAGACATATTTTAAAGATAAGAAGGGAAAAGAAAGCTTAGATCTTGGATCTTGAAGTTCTTGAATCTTTAATCTTCAAGCTCCTAATGGGTATGGACTCCTCTTGGTGACTTGAAACCATAGGATTAATGTGTGTCTCGGATTTTGGTGTTTAAGGGAGGTATTTATAGGTTTAGATGGCTTGGAGAACAAGTTTCCTGCCAAATACCATAAATGTAAATAAGCGAGAAATAAACATATATAACAATATGAAACACAGAAAAACATAGTTTTTAGATCATTAAATACCATACAATTTCTCGCCTATCAACTGCCAATGGCTTCACGAGACTGAGCAAGAGCTGTGGCGGATTCGGCGAGTTCTAAATTCTGACAAGAGGGCCTCCTCATCCCACCCGTGACGCTTTGTGTGATTTTTATCTCGATGTATTTTTGTGCATTTGCCACTTCTCTGAATAATGCAGTCATTTCTTCTTTTTTTTTTTTTTATGCACTGTATCAGATTCACCAATCTTACAAAGTTTATTGTTGTGCATCGAAATAAATTGTTTCCTTAGGCATTTCTTTTCGTGTGTATTTCTTGCAATTAAGTCAGGTCTGGATATTCATCCCTTAACTCATCAAGATAGTATTTTGGAACTCATACCTTTAACTAACAATCAGGTCTGGCCATTTTATGGCATCCTCCCTATAGCCCATCAGTAAAATTCACTGACAACCAGGTCAGGGTTTTTAGGGCATCCGTCCTTTAGCCAATCAGGGCTGAAGATTTACTGACAATCAAGCCAGGTCTTTGGGGCATCCGCCCATAGCCAATCAGGGATAAAAAATACTAACAACCAGGTCAAGTTTTTGGGGCATCCGCCCAAAGCCAATCAGGGCTAAAAAATACTAACAGTCAGGTCAGGTTTTTGGGGCATCCGCCCATAGCTAATCAGGGCTAAAATAGTGAAAATCAGGTCAGGTTTTTGGGGCATCCGCCCATAGCCAATCAGGTCTAGAAATTACTGACAGTCAGTTCAGGTTTTTGGGGCATCCGCCCATAGCCAATCAGGGCTAAAATACTGACAATCAGGTAAGGTTTTTGAGGCATCTCTCTATAGCCAATCAGGGCTAGAAATTGCTGACAATCAGGTTAGGTTTTTAGGGCATCTGCCCATAGCCAATCAGGGCTAAGAATTACTGACAGTCAGGTCAGGTTTTTAGGGCATTTGCCCATATCCAATTAGAGTTAAAAATTACTAACAGTCAGGCCAGGTTGCGATAAAGCACAGAAAAATTCTTACCACTATTTATAAAATGAGTTTATGCATTAACCTTACACATAGTATTTTCGTAAGTTCATTATATTCCATGATCGTGGCAATCTAACCCCATCTAATTTCTCTAATCGTAAGCTCCACCAGCGAGGACTTCGTGACCTTATATGGCCCTTGCCACGTAACATCTAGTTTCCCTTTAGCCTTTCCCAAATTAGCTCTGCGGAGGACCAGGTCTCCTACCTGAAAATATCTTTTAACCACTAACTTATTATAGGCTGCCCTAACTCGACCTCTCATATGTTCCATCCTTACCGCAGCTTGCTCTCTCTTCTCCTCCACCAGATTTAGCGCGTCATGTATCCGTAGCTCATTCTGCTCCTCATTAAAGCTCTGTAAACTGTGGGTTTCTATGCTTATTCATGTGGGTATCACGGCGTCCATGTCGTACACCAAACTGAATGGTAACTCTCCTGTGCTTTCTTTAGGATTAGTTCGATACGCTCACAAATTCAAACTGAGCTCCTCTACCCACGTGCCACCTGACCTTTCCAGACGCACTTTAATTCCTTGCACCAGAATGCGATTAGTTACCTCCACTTGACCATTGGCCTGGGGATAATATACCAATGTGAAATGTTGTTCTATTTTCATCTTAATGCACCAGGATCGAATCCGAGCTCCCGTGAACTGCGTGACATTATCTGACACCAAGGTCCTTGGGACACCAAATCGGTACACTACACTTTTCCACAAGAAACCCATTATTGCCTCCTCCGTAAATTTTGCTAAAGCTTCAGCCTCCACCCATTTACTGAAATAGCCTATGGCCACTATCAGGAACTTCTTCTGGGATGGGGCTGTGTGGAAAGGTCCAACGTGATCTATTACCCATTTTGAAAAAGGGCAAGGAGAGCTCATTTTCATAAGCTCTTCTGCAGGTCGATGTACTAGGGGGGGAGTTCTTCTGGCACTTGTCACATTTTCTCACAAAGTCTTCTGCATCCTTCCTCAACTGTGGCTAAAAATATCAAGCTCTCATTATCTTACTTGATAGAGTCCTAGCGCCCATGTGGTTGCCGAAGCACCCCTCTTCAATTTCCTTGAGGAAATGGGCGCCCTCTTTCGGGCTTAAGCACCGCAAAAGAGGTTGTCCAAACCCTCTTCTGAATAGCTCTCCTTTTATCAGACAAAAATAAGGTGACCTGATTCGCACCTTTGCTGCCTCCTTATTCTCAGGTAGTTCTCCTTTGTCTAAATATACCTTGATCAGGGAGCGCCAATCATTTTCTTCCTCCAGCGCGTTTATCTCCCCTTTCCCAAATTCCTTGTATGCTATGAGCAGGGTAATTAATCTCTCCTAAGAATTTGTTGCTGAACTGGCCACCTTAACTAAGTAATAAGCTCTGCCATTCTCCTCCCTGGGAATTTGAAGTACGTTTAAAGCTTTCATGGACTTTGCTATCTCATGAAACTGGTCTAAGTACTTTCGTATGTGCTCATCTCTTGCATAAAACTCTACTCTTATATATTTATAGACCAACTAGGAGTCTACCCCGGCACATTTGCGCTCTGCCCCGAGCTCTTTTTCCATCTGAATCCCTCTTAGAAGGGCCTCATACTCTGCACTGTTGTTGGATAAGGGATAGTTCATTCGTACCACGTATTCCGTAGTCACACCTTCGGGATGGCAAAAATAATTTTTTTGTCCGGTAAGTGACCACTCTTTGACATTTAGTCCGGTTTTTGGTCACACTTGAAAATTAGTCCACTAAGTAGACTACATGCTGATTTTTGGTCCAGTAACCGCCTAGAGCAGGTCACTGGATCAAAAATCAGCATTTAGTTCACTTAGTGGACTAATTTTCAAGTGTGATCCAAAACCAGACTAAAAGTCAAAGAGTGGTCACTTACCGGACTAAAAAAATAATTTTAGGTTTTTGGAGAATAAGCGTAATTAGGAGGCAATTGTCCAAAAAAATATGATATAGGTAAAAATTAAAATGAAATATCTGGGAGAAGAAAATCCCTATTTATTTTTATTTTTAATTTTAGATTGTAGGTTTTTATTTTATTCTATTACTTATTTATAACTTGTAGGTTTTTATTCTATTGCTTATTTATCAAAATGTTCGAACACATGAGTTTTGTTCGAGAAACCAGAGACGAACACCCATATTTTACATTTATTTTTTACCTTTTACCGCCTAGATCCGTCACTTACCATTCACCACCCACCAACGTTTTTTCTTCTTCCTGTTTGGTGGTGGCACAATGACGACACCTATGGCGGTGGCGACGATGGTGTAATGGGCGATGCTAATGGAAGAGTTGGAGTGGTGGTGGAGGGTTGGAGGAGATGATATCTTTTGGTTATTTAGTATTTGTGGGATAATTTTGACATTTTTGTTGAGTTTTTTTATGGGGTGAACTCGTAAACAAATGGGGTGCGTATATTCGCTCTCTAAAACAAATTAAATGTAAGTAACTCCACTTTTATATATTATAAAATAGTATTTTGCAGATTACATTATACATCTAATTATTTTTTAAATTATTATCATCACACATATCAATAGTTTTAAACTTAGCAAAATTAATTTTTTTAGTCGATAAGTGGCCACTCTTTGACTTTTAGTCCGGTTTTAGATCACGCTTGAAAATTAGTCCACTAAGTGGACTAAATGCTGATTTTTGGTTCAGTGACCTTCAGTTTTCGGTTTTTCCGGTAAAGATGACATGCTCTAGGCGGTCACTGGACCAAAAATCAGCATTTAGTCCACTTAGTGGACTAATTTTCAAGTGTGACCAAAAACCGGACTAAATATCAAAGAGTGGTCACTTACCGGACTAAAAAAATATTTTTGCCCCTTCGGGATTTATCCAAACTATTCCTGCGCCACCACCCAAACTTCCTACTAAGCTATTGGTATATATTTCCCATTCCTTCTCTTCCTCAGGAGAGCTGGTCATCTCTTGCATGAAATCAACCAATGCTTAGGCTTTAATCGTTGTTCGCCCTTTGAAATTAATGTCGAATTCGCTGAGCTCAATTATCCATTTCACTAAACCCCCTAAAACCTCTAGTTTACTCATGATTGATTTCAGAGACAGATTAGTTCTAACCACTATCTCATGTGAAAGAAAATTGGGGCGGAGCTTGCGAGCCATCCCGACCAGAGCTAGCATGGCCCGTTCTATCTCCACATACTGGATCTCGGCATCATGTAACACCTTGCTCCAATAATATACTGGTTCTTGCACCTTGCCTTCTTCTCTAACCAAAGCCGTACGCACAGCTTGCTTCCCCACAGATAAGTATAAAATCAAAGGCTCTCCCTAGATTGTCTTGGTAAGTAGGGATATGCTGACCAGATGTTCCTTTAATTTTTGAAGTGCTTCCTGGCATTCGTCGTCCCAGTGAAATCGAGCCTTCTATCGCAAGGCTCGGAAAAAAGGTAAGCTCTTTTCCACCGAGCAGGAAACAAACCTGCTCAGAGCCGCTATCTGACCTGCCAAGCATTGCATTTCCTTGAGATTCTTTGGAGGTTGAATATCCATAATGGCTTTAACCTTCTCTAGTTTAGACTCTATTCCCCTCTCTGTGACCATATAACCCAGGAACTTTCCAGCTCTTGCTCCAAATGCGCATTTCTTGGGGTTGAGCTCCATTCTGTATTTTCTCAAGGTATCGAAAGTTTCCTTTAGGTGGTCAATGTGCGAGGCTGCCTTGGCACTTTTAACCAGCATGTCGTCGACATATACTTCCATATTGCGCCCGAGCTAGGTTTTGAACATTTTATCCACCAGTCGTTGATACGTGGCGCCTGCGTTGAGCCCAAATGGCATGACCACGTAGCAATAAGTTCCTCTCGGGGTTATGAAACTGAATCGTTTCCAATCCCCTTTGGACAACCGGATCTAGTGATATCCTTGCGAGGCATCCATCATGCTGAGTAGTTCAAAGTCCGAGGTGGAATCTACCAACTGGTCTATCCTTGGCAAGGGGTAGTGGTCGTTGGGACAAGCACGATTGAGGTCTCTGAAATCAATGTACATCTGCCAATCATCTTGGGTCTTTAGTACCATCACCTCGTTAGAGATACATTCTTGAAATTGTATTTCCTGAATGTGTTTAGCTCGAAAAAACTTTTCTAATTCTGCCTCAATAATAGCTTCCTTCTCCGGACAAAAGATGCGCTTCCTTTGTTTCACTGGCTTCAATGTGGAGCTGATATTGAGGTGATGCTTAGCTATTGTCGGGTCTATCCCTACTAAGTCTTGGGGAGACCAGGCAAAGACATCCGTGCTATTTCTTAAGAGGGTCACGAGCTCCACCAACACCTCGGGGCTTAAGGTCGTTCCTACTCGAACAACTCGACTATCATCCCTCGGTGCAATCTCGACCGTCATTAAGATCTCCTCGCATGGATCCAGCTCAGGCGCGGTAGTCATTTCTGTCCTGGGTTTTTTGGATCTTTTTATTTCTTTGTCTCTTTGAATAATGTCAAACTATGCTCTATAAGACATATATTGGTCTCCTCGGACCTGACCTACCCCTTTTTGAACAGGGAATTTCATCTTCATATGGTATACAGAGATCACCGCTTGGAATTGACTTAAGGATGGTCGGCCAAGCATATCATTGTATGAAGATGGTGCGTCCACCACCAGGAAGCACACCGATTTGGTCTTCCTAAACGGCTCATCCCCTAACGTGACTAAGAGATTTACTGCTCCCAATGGGCGTAGGGCTCCCCCAGTAAAACCTACTAATGAGGTGGTGACCTCCTCCAACTCCAAGTCCAGGTTTAACTTCTTAAAGCAGTTGTAGAATAAAATCTTTACCGAGCTTCTCGTGTCCACAAAGATTCTCCGCACATTATAATTAGCTGTAGTAGTTGTTATCACCAAAGCACCCATATGGGGTGAAAAGATGTTGTTCTCATCCTCTGAGCCAAAAAAAATGTTCGGGCTGGGGACTAACTGACCTACTTCCTGCGCTTTCCTTGACAGACCTTTTGCAGCCTGTACATAACTGTATTTGGTGCATCGTGAATGTTCATCCCATTCTCCTCTTTTGATCATCTAAATCTCCCCTCTGATATCCTCATACCGGTTCTCCCTTTTCCTATTTTCCCGGGTATTACCTCGCTCTTGCATGGTCGTTTGATACCGATCTCTCTTATAAGAGTTAGATCTGGATCCTTCTTGCTTTGCTCGCACGAATTCCTTGAGATGCCCCGCCTGCACCATTCGTCCTATCTCATCTTTCAGGTGTGTGCATTTATCCATGTCATGACCATACTTGTTATGGTATCGGCAAAATCGATCGGACTTCTCCTTTTGCGGCTTTTGAGTGTATGTTCTCGGCTATTTAAGGTTGGGGTGTCTTTCACTAGCCTGCAGGATTTCGCCATGAGATGAAGCCAGGGGTGTGTATCGATCAAACCGAGGACGACCTCCCACTAGGCCAGCCCTGGGCTTCTTAACTAGATTTTTATCTTCTTTGTCAAGTCATTCTCTCCGCTTTTCCCCATCATCTTTCATTCTCAAAGACTCCTCTTAGTGGATATATTTTTCTGCCCTTTCCAGGAGCTCACCAAACTTCAGCGCTGGCTTAACCACCAGCGATTGGAAGAACTCCCCCTTCCTGAGCCCTTGGACCAAAGCATTCACCAAGATCTCCTCGGATGCTGAAGGCACTTCTAATTTGGCCTCCGTAAATCATTTATATATCTGCGTAAACTTTAACCCTCTCTCTACTTCAAGCTGAATAGTTCTAGCGGCATTTTCTGATACTTTCTGCGACTAGTGAATTGATGCAGGAATGCACAACTGAATTGGCTAAACAGCTTCAAGCTGAACAGTTGTAGCGTCATTTTCTGATACTTCCTGCAACTAGTGAATTGATGCAAGAATGCAGAGCTGAACTCATCAAAGTTACTTATAGATCGAGGGGCAACTGGCTAAACCAGAGCTGAGATGATTTTGTGAAGTTCGTGGGGAAGACCCGGCACATAACATCATCAGAAAATTTATGTAAGGTAGCTGCGATCTCGAATCGGCTCAAGTGATCCCACGGGTCTGTTGTCCCATTATATTCATAACCCATGGATCAGTAAGAGGCCGGTAGATCATCCCGCATGACAGCCTCCGTGAATGGCGTGATTCTCCGTGCTTGGCCTGTGATCGTGCCCGCCATTTTTTGTTTGACTTCCCTGACCTCCCTCTGCAGAACCTGCATCTGCTCTATGAGGTCTAGGTTGGTTTTAGTTGAAGTATCACTGTCTGAGGCGGAAAAGCTCTCCTCCTCTTCCTGGGCGGGAGCTCTGGCCATGCGCCGGGCAGTCCGGGGTGGCTCCCTCTCTGGCGGCTGGGTTACCTTGGGGGGAGGTGACGTAAGTTTGGCGAATTTCTTTTCTACAGCCGCCTCCACCGCCTTGGCGATGAGTTCAGATATTTACCTCAGAAAAGAGTCATTCAGTGACCCGCCCTCAGCCTGTGAAGCCTCTCCTGGATGAGGTTCCAGTGCACTGGGCCTAGTTGTTGTCGACAGTCCTTCCAGGTCCGGCATCCCAGTCGGTGTTGTAGAACTTGGTGTGTCACTCAGCTCCGCCACCAGGTTTCGCCTTAGTCCGTCTAATGCCATGTTTCTTTCTCACGTCTTATCTTAGTTCTACCTTTCCCATAGACGGCGCCAATTGTTTCACCCTTAAAATAATGGAACCACAAACACCTGCTTGTTCCTTGAATATCCTAACTTGCTCCACCAAAAACACATTAGAAAAGACCACCTGGGGATTTCCGGTGGAAACCTCTCCAATGCTTAAGTCAGTCAAGTAGTTTTTCTTATTGGAGTAATTCAAGTGAGAATGCTCAGAATGTCATACCTTTTCTATCCTTGAGGCTGAGATATTTATAACCCTCGTTGGGTGGGGCCTTTTCGAGATCTCGGAAATAGAAACTCGCGAATCTTGGGCCGTTACTCAGAACGACCTGACCAGGTTATTCCCTTTTGGGGGTACCTGTTCAATAGGTTTCCTCGCATGAGGTCAGCCAATTGTCTCCTTGAATTTCTGACCTGATCTGCTCGAAGCCTTATCAAGAAGTACAGGTCAATTCTCCTTTTATACGGCATCAGTCCAGATCATCCTAACCAAATGTACTCTTGTTGTTTCATGTCTCGCCATCAGGTCAATTCGTACCAATTAGGATAGTTTTACTTGAGGACAAGCAAAAAGCTAACTGTGGGCGAGTTATTTTGTACATATTTATATATATTTTTTATATGTTTTTTTAATCTCATAGTACATGTATTGCACGTGGTTTGATTATATTGGGTCTATTTGGATTATTTTACATTTCCGTAGTTTGTTTTGTCCTTTTAGTTTTTCATGTTTTTCTCTTATTTTAGTGGATTATTATGTTATTTTATTTTTCTGGTCAAAGGATGGTCAAAGAGGGACCCGACCAAGTTCAGAAAAATATATAAGCACAATGAATTCAATAACAAGTGTCGACAAGTCTATGGTGTGAAGATCGAGTGAAAACAATGACAAATGTGGTCATTTCCATTGTTGGTCCATGCATTCACTCGTTTAAAGTAGCAATTGCTGTAATATGAGCACAAATAACTGAGTGCCATTTGATTATATTATATACCAATGGAAACCTAAAAGAGTTGTATACAAATTTTGTGTCTACCACTTTGCCCAATTCATAATTTTATAGTGTTAAAAAGCAGATTGGAGTTTAAACGTTGTACTGAGTTCTCAGATATGGCAGTTCTTGTGTTGGAGGTCATAACTCTCTCCACAAAACTTTAAATAGAATATTTAGAATTCCATTTGGAAGCCAAGAGGTATGGATACATTTCGTATTTAGACATCCAGTGCTTGTTTGGGGATTAAGAGCCTCAAATTGCCTGCCGAATACATTTGTTTTGCATTGTCAACCAACCATCGATCGACAGCCCATCGACAAGAGCTTCTACTTTGACCATCCAAGTGGCCCTTTTGGGCCCCAAAATTACTATTTTTACCCTCCTTTAACCCTATAGTATCATCAAACATCCTCACATCATTTGTTTTCTTCCCATCTCTTCACAACTCATTCTCATCCTCTCCTCTCCACTCTCTTCACTCCTTTTTTTTTCAATTTTTAGAAATAAAATGTGGACTCCTTTGCACTTATTGGACTTTTTATGAAGACCCAAGTTTATCATATGACTTTTTGTTCAAGTTTGGATAATCCCTTCTTGTGGGTAATTAGTTCTTGTTCTTCTCTTTTGTTTGTTCTTTTGTTTGTTCTTTTGTAGAGTTCATGAATGGATTGTAGTGATTGATTTCATGTGTAATGTGTTGCTTGGATATTGATTTTTTACTTTGTGTTTCAAGTGAGTCCTCATTTTCTCTTTAAAGCTTGTTCCTGTTCATCTATGGATTTTATTTCCTCTTTTGGCATGTTAGATGAAGGTGATAGTGGAAAAGCAAATGGGATTAGCCATTTTGAGCACGTAGTTGAACTGTCGTGTAGAATGATTTTTAGGTTTTTAGGTGAATAATAGTAGCTTGTTTGACTTATTTGAAATAGTTTTCAATTGATTTTCCCTCTATTGTATTTTCTATATTTTAATGTTCTATTTCCTTGCTTTTATTATGGCTTGTTGGATTTTGGATTTCTTAGTGGGTTAATTATATTCATGATAGTTCTTAGTTTATGTTATTTTATTTCTTAATGATTGTAGGTTAGAATTTTTGGGTCAAGGGTTTGAACGATCATAGAACCATCAATTGGTAATTATCGAGATTGAGAGTCAGGATTGACAACCCCAGTTTGTAGATTAAGTATTCGATAAATTGCCAATTGATCATAGAGATGAGTTTATACCCTAGAACCTCATTTTATAAATCTTTTCCAAGCCTTTGATTTCATTTTTCATCATTTAACTTATCGTCTCAGTCGTTAAAAACTCAAAACTGAAATTTGATCGCGTGTTTAGTATAGCTTTTCCTTTATTTTCTCATTTGTGAATCAAACATAAAAACCACCTCCGATTAGTCTTCCTAAAGAGACTCGACTTGTGTCAGCTCACTACACTACGATCAACCCCCTTCTCTATCGGGTGATCCTTAAATGTTTGTAAAAACGTAGTGTGTTTGATATCAATTCAAAATTTGGCATCGTTGTTGGGGAAGGATAAAGATCATGATTTTTGTAATTGCTCTTCGTGTCTTTAGTTTGTGTTTTTGTTTGTTTTATTATTGTGTCTTGTTTGTTTTTAATTTCTCTTTTTGTTCATTTTTTTATTTCCCACTGGTGCATTTAATATCGTTTGTTTAGTGCTGCGTATGCAAGGTACATTCACGACCTCAACCGCATCTTTCGAGATCCAAGATTCAAGAAAAAAATATGACCACTTATCGGCCTCTTTATTTCAGTGTTCAATCTCTTCGGCTCGTTATCCCACTCAGCCCCAATATTTGAGCTTACAATATTAAGGATTCTCAATACGATCTACTTCCATTATTCCATAGGCTTCCGAATGAGGATACACTTGTTTTTTTTTTTTGTGAGTATGACATCGTCACTTATTCATTTCCTATTAAGGGCATCACTATGGATCAAGTAAAGATGTGACTCTTCTAATTTTTTTTTAAGGGGCCAGGCATTTACATGGCTTAATGATGAAAAGCCCGACTTCATGCCATCTTGGAATTCGATGTATGATCATTCCATGGAGAAGTTCTATTATCCTCCACCTACCTCCCATCTCTCCTCCTTGAACTATAATTCGTACCCTCCACTTGTTTCTAATTCCTATTCATTGTGGTAGGAATCCTTTGCTCCACCCGGCTCGACTCCCTACAATCCTATTTTTGATACTCATGCCCCATATTCCACCCATTTTCCCTTATTTTCATCCGAGCTATGATTTTGTATGATCCACCGTCTTTTAATTCCTATTCTCTGGGTACGAATCTTATGCTCTACCCGCCTCACCCTATTACAGTAAGAGCTATTATTATGATACACCATACACTTCAAGTTTCTATGCACCGAGTTACACACCTCAAGCAACTCGTTCCAAGAATCACGATTCGGGATATGATGCTTCATACACTCCTCATGCATCACACTCTCATAATTTGAGTTGTGGTCATTATACCTCGTCCCCTTCTTGTAATTTTATTCAACTTAATGAGGCCCCCTAGCTTAAGTATGATAGTAGCTCGTTGGCTAATTTTGTGGATGTAAGGCGAAGGTTGGGGATGTGGATGTGAACATTGCCCCTCTCATTCGGTTTAATGATGTTGATGATCAAAGTATGGGCGTGATGCCAATGAAGAATCCTATGGTGAGTGATGGTTTGAACACCATCGACTGACCATCAATAACTGTCAACCGACCATCGATTAATAATCAATCAATAGGAGTTATTGTTTTGCCCGACCAAATGGCCCTTTTTGTCCCCAAAATAATTAGTTTGCCCTCCTTTCACCCTATAACCCTACCACACATCCTCAAACCATCTTATCTCTTCCCATCTCTTTCAAACTTCATCTTCTCCATCTTATTCACTCATTTTCATCTTTTTTTTTTTTTTAGTTTTTAGTAAAATTTAGGTGTTTTGGCATTGATTGGGTTTTGAATGAAAACTTTAGCTTTATTTGTGTAATTACTTATTTGAATGATGAAACCCACCTTTGTTTGTGAGTAAGATTTCCATTTCCTTTCTTTAATTGTTCCAAATTCTTGTTTGCTTTATTGTTGAATTTTTGTTGAGTTTCTGATGTTCTTGTTTTAGTAGTTGGTTTTCTTGCATTTTCTCATGATTTTAGGTTAGAGAGTTCTTAGAAATTTAGATAAAATGTTTAGTGTTCTTAAAAGCTTCTCTTCCATTATTGTTCTTGTTCATGGTTGAAGCTTATTTCCTCTTTTGGCATGTTAGAAAAAAGTGATGGTGGTGTTTGGAACTTGCAAATGGGTGTCTTTAAATTTAATGCACTTAGCTAATAATGTAGGTTAGGTTCTTTCACAGGGTTTGAACATGAGTTGTAGCATCTTTTACCTTCTAGTTGTAGTTTGAATGGATGTCCCTCCCTTTCTTTTATTAGTTTATTTTGTTTAAGTTTATGAAATTCGTGATTTTCTATCTTTATATTCTTGATTTCCAACCTCCAAGATTTAGTTGTAATTTCATCTTCCTTTTCTATTATTAGTGTTGATGTATTATGGATACTTATTGGATTGATGTTATTCATGATTGTTCTTAGTTTATGTGGTTGCAATTCTTCATGATATTGGGTAGAATTTACGGGTCTAGGGTCTAGATGCGTTTAGAACCATTAATTAGATGTTACTGAGAATTGGAATTAACAACCCCAATATTTAGATTAAATGTTTGATAAAATGGCAATCGATAGTAGAGACAAGTCTAAAGCTCTAGACCTTCATTTTATTGCTTTTTAGAACTTGTATTCTTCAGATTCTTGCCTTCAATTTTTTTTCTCTCCAATCTCATTTTAAAATGCTTTCGTTTAAATTCTTTTGATTTAATCAAATTTGCGTTGTAGTTGTTAACTTTCAAAAAAAACCAAAAAAATGATCGAATGTTTAGGATAGATTTTTTATTTATTTTCTTTTTCAAGACTCAAACACAAACACCGCTTCCGGTTAGTCTATCTTGTGAGATTCAACTTGAGTCACCTCACTGCACTACTATTGACCCCGTTCCCATGTGAGCGATCCCTAAACTTTTGGTAAAAATTAACGTTTGAGATCACTTCAGCGACTAAGATGGCGAAATAATGCCTTGAATGCCAATAGTACGCTCTTCTGAAATGAGCTCCCATGGAAACACTGACCTCCATATACGTGCCATGTCCCTTCGCCAAGTGAGGAATTGAGCTGATTGGCCCTTTACCTAAAAGGAAGAGGCGGTCTATTGTAAGCATTGGTCACTGTGGGTTATTTCTCCAAATCAGTAAAAGTTAATGCTTTAAGAAGCATAACCATCCAAAATGTCCTGGAGTTCGTCTACAAATTAATTATGTGCCGAATTGGTGTCCCCTTGGCAATAGTTTTGATAGCAGCAAATAGTTCAATAGCTCAAGGTTCAAATCTTTCTACGAGGAATCTCATATCAAGTTTCACTACTCAATGTTGTACCATCCCTAGTCCATCGGTCAAGCCGATGCCATAAACAAATCTATTAAATGCACATTTAAGAAAAGGCTAGAATAAGCTAATGAGAATTGCTTGGATGAGTTCCCGGGAGTACTATGGTCATATAGGACCACACGGAAGTCGTCCATAGGAGAGACCCCTTTTCACTCAAGATTGGAATGAACGCATTCATAACGGTGGAAATTGAGGTCTCAACCTACCGCGTCACCCACTAGAACGAACATAAGAACGAAGAGGCTAGAAAAAAGACACAAAGTAGAACTTAATAATGCGATATATAAGTAGCAAAGTGGGTGACCTAGTCATGAGATCCGCACTTGGCCTCGAGCAAGGGTCGTTTATGCTAAAATGGTGCGGACCATTTAGATTAATTGTAACCTTGTTGCACGATGCTTATCGTTTAGAAACTTTAGGTGGGGAACCCTTGGAATACCCTTGAAATTTCATGTATCTAAAGAATTATTATTAATAGAATTATGTCTTTCTTGGATAGAAACAAAGGCCTTCACCAACCCCCACCCCCTCACCCCAAGAAAAAAAATAAAAAACAAAGTCAAAAATAAAATCAGATGACAAGGGTCTAGTTTCACAACCAGAAGCCGACTCCCAAACAAGCCCAAATAAAACAAAAAAAACTCAAAGAACAAGGAGCCAGTCATGTGACCTGACGCCGACTCCCCAACAAGTACAAAGAAAATAAAGAATCTTAAAGGACAATAGGCCAGACACGACACCTGGCGCCAACTCCTCAATAAGTCTAAAGAATACAAGAATTCAAAGAAAGGACAAGTCACGTGACCTAACGCCGAATCCCAAACGTGTCCATAGAAAATGAAGAGTTTTAAAGGATAAGGGGCCAGTCGTGGAACCTGGCAACGAATCTCCAACAAGTCCAAAGAAAATAAAAAGATTCAAAGAACAAGGGTCCAGTCACATGACTTAAATCCGACTCCTCAACGAATCCCAAGAAAACAAAGAATTTAAAGGATAAGAGGCCACTAGCACAACCTAACATTGAAACCCCGACGAATCCAAAGAAATGAAAAGAGAAAATAAACCTCCAAAAAAAGTAATCAAAAAAAATAAGCGAAAGAAAAGGCACCTTAACTAACAATTCAATTAGTTGATAGAAATGAGAAAAATACAAGCAAAATCTTAGTCGCCCAAAAGTGACAAGCTGGACAACCAAGCAACAAAATCAAGAAATATATACAACAAAAAGAAGGAGCTAATATATTGCTCTGCATCAGATGAACTCAACTCAAGCATCACTACCTCGGGGTTAGTAGGAGATCTCGGCCTAGGAACATCCTTAACGAGCTCAATCACTAGTGTGGGAGAACTTTTAACCCACAACCGCTTGTAATAAGTTTTACAATTCCTTGAAAGACATGCTTTGTCATGAGTGTCAGCGAGGTTCTACATAAGCGACCTATTCTCTTTGTGAAAATGTTCATTTTTCCGCACAGAAGCGACATGAGATTCAAAAAGCACTTGATTTTCATCCTCTAAATGGTGAACTCACAATGTTAGACCATCGATCTCTTGGTAGAGCAATCTGCCTTAATCTTTAACTCTTCTCGGAGAGAAGAGTTATTATCATGAATCCAGTTGGCCGTCCACTGAAGAGAATAATTCTCTCCTGAAGAAAATGATTCTCCTCCCCTTGGGCCAAACAAGTCCCGTGCAAGACCTAATATTCACGTTCCAAGATCTCGAACTGATAATCCAGGGCTTCTAACTTTAGGAGAAGTTTTTTGTGCTCCTCCGCCAAGTCATTGGCTATGGGTCCCCAGTTGACAAAGTGTGATAAACCGGCCATCCTCAGGACAAGATCAAACATTAGAAAGTTATAAATATGTAAGATTATAAAATAAGAAAAGAAAGGGAGGTTAAAAGAATCCATGCAACCAATACATTTATAGAAGTAAGGGACACTAAGTGGGGGAAAGATTAAATGACAGGCAGTCACTATTACTGAGTTTTGAAATTCAAAAAGATCACCCAAAAATAATCTCGCCCAAACCAAGGGTTGAACAACCTATTAACACAAAGATAACAAGCACAAGAAAATAATATTAAAAAAAATAGTACATCTCAAAGGAGAGAGGCAAAGAAGCCCAAATAACAAAAAGAAGAAGAGAAGAAAAGAAAGAAGTCATGACCAACTAAATACCATAAAATCAGGGAAGAAGAAAAATCACAATATGAGAAGTTAAAAGAGTACATAGGGAATAAAAAATACTTAAAACAGTAAAAAATGACAAAAAGAGTCCTAAAACATCTCATTCTAATCAAGGTAATGGTTCTTATAGAACCTCTTGCTTTCTTGAACATGACCCAACTTCACTGGGAGCTCAGCATTCTCCTTTTTAGTCCAAAAATCTGGGTCTGAAGCCCCAATATTGTCCCGTTCATATCCCTGACTTGGTCTTAGAGTAACATGTTTCTCGAATGGAGAATTGTGTTGCAAATCCTTAGGGATTGAACTTCATGCTGATTCGCAACCCCCTCTTGATCGAGGCCAAATACGGCCTCATGGTCTCCATTTAGCTAAATCAATATGGACTTCAGGCTAACCATATTCTCCTTTAACCGAGCGTTCGAGGCCTTAAAGCGATTCAACATCCCCAACATCAAGTTACCCAAGCGTGAACTCGTTCAACAGGACTCTAACGAGCTATCTCTACCACATCTAAAGCGAGAAGAAGTACATTCGAGCTAGAGGTAGAGCCAACCACGATAAAAACCTGAAATACCAGGAAAGAAGAAGCCAACAGATATGAAAGTTGTGAATAATGGAAGATAAATATAAAATTTTTATTTCTTTACCCCTCCCTGCATTTACGGGAGGAATTAGAAAGGCCAGACACACTCCACAGAACCCAAAAAAGAGCATCTACATCAGAAAAGCCTGATAAGACACCACTTGTACACCTCAGGAGTGGGCTAGATCCAAGAACATGTATAAAAGGTTAGTCAAACAACTTGTAGTGAACAAAATAATTTTTCAATAAGCACACAAGAATATCAAACGAGAGAGCAAATTTGTGCAAACAACACAATCCATGATAATCAAGTTCAAGCAAATGAGAATTATTCCTCTTACATACCTTGTCGGCCCCATAAACCAATAGCTGGATGAATCCAAGAAATGCATAGAACAAGAGTAAAATAAGAAAAACTGTTCAGAAAATCATTCAGATGATGAAATTAGGGGAGGAGAGTCACATAGAGGAATAACAGGGATATATTTAGGGACAACCGCGATGATCGATTCAACCTCTTGAGTGACCTGCACATCAAGATCGTTTGGGTCCATCGCTCGAGGTGAAAGGGGCTCCGTACCTCCAGAAGCTGCTCACATTGGCAAAGCATCTTCCACTTCCACAACCTCCTCCTCGCTATTCCCGATGACCCCCTCTACTTCCCCAAAGCCCACAGCCACAAACACAAAAATTTTCTTGCTCCAACTCCACCTGTCTTCCTTGATGAGCACAAGCTTATAGGATGCTAGTTCTTAAGATCATAAATCGATCCCCCGGTCACCAAAGCCTTCACAACATTATCTAAAACTAAGGCACTGGTAGTAAGATTGATTAGAGGCATCATGTACCGCTGAAATCCACTTAACTGAGCCTCCTGACCTCAATCAGACCTTCTTTACGACCAACATAAAAAGCCTCATCCTGTAATAATTCAGTTACTCGTGAGAGAATTTGATCTCCTCAACATGACAAGTGTCCGTGGAAGCCTGATGTTACCTCTCTTCTGCCAACTGTTGTTTGACTTTGTCGACCTCGTTCTGAATCGAGGCAGACACTCCCTCAGCTAACTCAAGCTCCTCTGCCCACCAGCTTAACTTCTTCCGGAGTGCCTCGACCTCCACCACGGCCTCCGCTGCCAACTAAGATACCTCCAAGAAACCCCCAAAGCCCCGGGTGATATTTGCTAAAGCGAGATGACTAGAATCAAAATAATCCAGATGGCCGACCTAACTTTTGATCTGAGGGATGAACACCTTGAATGAATCAATAGAAGGATCCTCCCTCCTCATCTGCACCCCTTCCGATCTGAAGAAAAGAAATACAGGCGAGAATCACCTGAGCCCCCGACATTCACAACCCAAGAAAGAGGGGGCGGCCTTTACCCCCAGTGAAAGGGTGGGGGACGAAGAGATAAGCCTCTTCCTCTTCTTATCCTTCCTATATGAAGAAGGGAGTCGGTCCAACTAAGTCTTCAATCAAAAGCTCTACATTATCCAGATTAGCATCCTCCATCTATTTCGGTGGCAGGCAAGGGACCAGTGAAGAAGAAAAAAGGGGCAAAAATTGCAAGAAATCGGAAGAAAAAGAAATTAGAATGAAAGTTTGTCACCAAAAACACAATAAATAGCTAAAATAAAAGGCGTGAGTTACCAGGGATGGCACATCCCATGCAAGACGGCAGTGGTCCCATGTGAAGGCCTGCCAAAGTCTAATTTTTATACTAAACAACAAAGAATCTTGTCTTTCCTTGGTTGGGATATGATTGATCAACTTTAAGCAGTTGATAAAAATATCACTCGAGTAAATGATATCATGAACAACTGAGCAAGAAGTGGGGAGCAAAGAGAAGATGACATGGAGATGAAGTAAAAATTAAAGAAAGGAGTGGACCGCACACATAAAAAGGTGGGAAAGAGAGAGTTATAAATCTTACTCATGGAGGACACGAAAGGTCGTTGGAGGAATACAAAAAGCTGACCTGTCAAGACTTGACTGCACCTAATCTCCCCCCAAACACCACCAAGGCTTCCAATTTCCCACTGACTAGGGAATGCCTAGAACCAAGTTGTTGAACTGGCCAAAGTGGGCAATTGCATAAAACCAAACTCCACCAGCTCACGAAGATGATTTCCATTAAAAGAGACACTCGATCTTCTCAAACGTGAACGCCTCCCACCCCTCTTGTCCAAAAATCACATACAAGCCTAGAATACTGGCCTAGGAGAGAGGGTGAACTTGTCGAAAGACCAAACTCCATCGGGCCAACCACCTAGAGTGGAGTCTCAGAAGCAGTATTGATAACCCGAACATCAAGAACTCTTTGTAAAGATCTGCACATGTATCTGGAACACGATAAGCTCGCTTTCTCGAATGAGGAGAAAAAATATGAACATATTATGGAATGTAGTAAGTTTCCCTCAACTCCTCGATCCCTTTTTGTTAGAAGTTACTGGGATGCTCGGTCACTTGGAAATTGGACTCAGGCACTTCATGCGAAGGGGGTCATGCCTGATCACCCTTGGGGGCACCCGAAGTCACCCTCTTATTTGAGAAATCGTAATCAATGTTGCAAGTTTGGGACCTCTGAACCTCGCCACTAGCCTAATGAGCCTCGGCCATAAACCCTTAAGATGGGCTACTGCATTAGAAGATATGAGGGGGCTTCGAGGATCCCTACAGTTTATCCTTCCTTTTCTAGCCAAGAGGTAGAGGAAGAATATCTATTAGGGGCGTTGCTTCAGCGGAGGTTCCTTCAGTGAGAGAATCCCAATCCATGTCGATGTCAAAAATAGTCTACCCAAAAATAGTTAACTCACCCGTGAGCGAATCCCTATGATGGTTGTGGGTATGATCATAACTGTTGGTAGAGGTTGACATGATTGGCGGGTTTTGTTTCTACAAGGGAAAATTGAGAAATTTTAAGAAAAGGGAAAGAAAAAAAAAAAGAAAACCAAGGCTCTGTGGTAGGAAGTTTTAAAGTATGAATGAATCAGGCACGGAGAAGATATAAAACTGCATGAAAAGGTGGATTTGGGACTGACCCGATCATTTGAGATGGGACACAAAATGTTCAGGATGTACGCTAACCCCTATTTCCCATCCACAAGATAACTAGGTCAAGTCGAGTGATCATTGTGATGATTCGAATCCCAAAGCATGAAGGGTAAATAGCTTAGCCCATAAGGGATTGAGAGTAACTTGTCCTTATAATTAAAAACTAGGCACGCTCATGGGCCATTATTATTGCTCGTCCGAGTTTGTCCAATAGAAAAGATGAGTCTCACTTAGGTGGAAGCCCTGTAAACACGACATATCATCCCCTATAAAGGGGAAGATCGTATCAAAAGGACCAAGCTTTGTAAAGTTAACCGTAATGAATAAACTATCTGAATGACCCCCTAAAAAAGTGAACAAAGTGAAAGAACGAGTACCAAGATCATCACAAAATATAGTGGTCCACACATAATACACTCTGTAGAAATAGAGCCAAGAGCACCCACCACAGTACCATTATTCTTGCAGGCTAGTGACAAAAGGAGACAACTGGTCTTTAAAGTAAGAGACAAGGGATTAAGCCAAGAGGATATTCCCCGACGACCAATATAGGGATGCCACTTGGAAAAAGACCATCGAGTGTAATAGTTATATGACAAGTAGTTATTTTTATCGCATAACTATACCTGTGAGCTCTTCATGATGAGAAGTATAAATAGGACCTTGAAAGGAGGATAAAGGATCTTTGGGCTATTCGGAAGAATAGACTTTTGGAGATAAAAAGGAAAATAAAGAGTGATGAGCGAGTCCTATAAAAAAGATCGATCCTTTTAAAGGATGACCTGAATCTCAGGCTAATAAATGAGAGCTACTCTCATTCCTCCAACTTTTCCTCATGTTTTTACTGCTTATTTGTCCATTATGCTTATGTGTGTGTTTAAGTTAGGACCTTGTTTTATGATCAAATTTTTGACGTCTACACCTCTCTCACTCCTTAGAATCTCAAGGCCAATGAAACATTTGGCATTCCCAAGATCCTTGATAGTAAAATGACCATCTATATATTCTTCCGGCCAATTGATGGATTGAGTAGAATTCCCAGTGATGAGCACATCATCTACATAGATGATAAGTGCCAGAAAGTTGTATTCTTTCTTCACAAACAAACAAGTATCATGTGGAGAATGTATAAATACATAAGCAAGGAGCTTGTTTGAAGACTCCAAGTTCCATTGTCTAGAAGCTTGTTTTAGACCATAAAATTTATTTTCAACAAACAGACTTCATCTATTTTTGCCTTAAAATAGTCATATAAAAGCAACATAAAGCCTATTCATCTAGGAAGCCATGTAAAAATGCATTGTTTGTATCAATGTGATGCAAGTCCCATCCAATTTGAGTGGTCAAAGCAATGATTATCTTAACAAAGCCAAGCTTGGCAGCTAGAGAGAAGCTCTCCACAAAATCTATCCCTTCTATTTGCAAAAAACCCTTAGCATCCAACCTTACTTTGTATCTTTCTATATTCCCATCAAGGTTCCTTTTAATTTTGTGAACCCATTTTTATCCAATAGCTTTGTTTCCTTTTGGCAACTCCCAAGTGTTATTGTCTTCCAATGCATCAACTTTTTTTCTTCATAGCCTCTATCTAGGCACTATTTTTAGCTGCTTGAGAATAACTAGAGAGCTCACTAGTTGTCTCATCAATTTTAGCCAAGAAGCAACATATGAAGAAGACATGAAAGAAGTAATTAAGGAAATGAAGAAATAGGTCCAGATAATTCAAATCGAAGCAATTGTATGTCCAACCCAGACCTATATGATAGGATGCATTATTATGTGACTCATCCATATCTACTGTATTAGTAACATAATCTATCATCTAGATAGGTTTGGTTTTCAACTTATTTCCTCTTCCACGTGCTGGATTAGTTGTCTGTGGAGTAGGTCGTATCCACTCATCCTCAATAGGATGAGAATCTTTGTCTGTACTTTTCTCAAGATCAGTATCCAACTCAATCATGTATAGGCTAAGCATAGTAGGTAGCATATTTTCAAAATCATAGGCATGAGTATTTCTGAATGTGAAAATATGTTCATAAAATTTAATATCTTTGGATGAAAACTTCTTTGGTATCAAGATTATAAAGTCAATAAACTTTCACACCTCCTAAATACTGGTTATACAATAATAAATTGGGATAACATTGGAGAATAATCTGAACTAACAGATCTAAGGTAATTAAATATATAAACGTAAACAAATAATGAAACGAAAGGAAAAAATGTTGAAGTAAGTGAACTCTTTTCTTAAAATTCTTATTGCCCCGTGCTCACAGATTTATGGCAACGATTCTCCCAAAATACAACGACAATAATGCCGGAAGGAGCAATCAATTCGGTCATCCTGGCGAATGAGAACTGGTCGAACAACTGATCAAAATCCTAACTTCAAGCTATATGATACGTGAGACATGTATGAATATGATGGGTAAGCATGAGAGCACTTTAGAAACATGTTTTTGTGTTTTGTATGTATTGTGTGTTTACACTATGCAGGAGTTAGTATTTATAGGCTTGAGGCACCCTTAAATAAGGCAGGAAATTGTAGGAATTAGAATTCCTAATATAAGTCAATCTTCTTATTTTACTCAAGAAGAAAGACTTGGAAGCTTTCACAAGAGGCCAAAACTAATTAAAACCCAAGGAATTAAATATTTTGTGGTCTACCATCTCTAATAATTCAACTTCTATAAAACAGTGAATACCATTCATTTGGCGGACATATCCTCTTTACTTAGGAAATTTCGCACCCTCTTTACCTTCCAAATGTTCAACATTGGTCATTAACTTTCCACTCATCAGGACATAGATTTGTGAAAGTAAATATACCATGATAATCTACTCGAAACGTAGATTAAGAATTAGACGTTTGTTTTCAAAACTAATATTGTTTGTCCAGTGATGTACCAATTTAGATCAAAAAAAGTTGTGATGGTGATACCCAACCCAAACATAGGTTCAACAAAACAGTTCGGGCCTCACAGTTAATTCCAAAGCCCAATATATTTTTAATTTTGGTGATAAATCATTCACGTGTGCACAACAAACTCCACAAGTTCCAGCGTCGATTTTCATCCTTTTGTCAGATCCGTCAAATCCATTAATTCATAATTATAAAACAATTAAAAATTTTAAGCTTATTGATTATACAACATAAATTGGAATAATATTGGGGAATAATTTAAACTAACAGATCTAACGTAATTAAATATATAAACGTAAATAAATAGCAAAATGAAAATGAAAAGTGTCAAACGAGCGGACTTTCTCCTTAAAATTCATAAGTGATCGCAGATTTATGGCAACGAATCTTTCAAAATAAAACGACAACGATGCCGGAAGGAGAAATCAATCCGGCCATCCTAGAAAACGATAACTGGTCGAACAACTGATCAAAATCCTAACTGCAAGGAATAAGATGGGTATGCATGGGCACGTTTAGAAACATGTTTTTGTGTTTTGTATGTATTTTGTTTTTACAATATGTGGGAGTTAGTACTTATAGGCATGAGGGACCCTTAAATAAGGCAAGAAATTGTAGGAATTAGTATTTCTAATACAAGTCAATCTCCTTATTTTACTCAGGAAGAAAGACTAATCTCCTTATTTTATTCAGGAAGAAAGATCTGAAAGCTTCCAGAGGAGACTCAAACTAATTAAAACCCAAGGAATTAAATAGTTTGCGGTCCACCATCTCTAATAATTCAACTTCCATAAAAAATGAATAATATTCGTATGTATACTACACCCTCTTGACCTTCCAAATGTTCAGACTTGGTCATTGAATTTTCACTCACCCAAACATGGATTCATTTGTTTTCAAAACTAACGACCCATCTACATTTTGAATATTCGATCAAAACTACCATATATAGTTTTACCAAATTCATTTTCTCCAACAATCCCCCACATGAGTGCAAAATCACTCGCTAAAACCTTATTACATTTGGCTAGGTAGCTTTTGGCTTTGAACCCACCGTAGTGAAGTACCATCGAATATACACGCGGCCCAGTTGACAGTGTCATTGAAATATTCCACTTAAGAGCATACATAGACAATGATAGTCACATAACAACGTTCATACCACTTCTCAAGTTCTTAATTTGTGTCCATTTCGGCCTTGGAATACCCTTGAGATTGTTAAGTGCTCCGATCGAGGCGGTCACTCCTGTGCACTTAAATAGGTGACCTTGTCTATTAGAAGTACCCTGCAATACTCCACTTTTATAGATATAGATCTTCATTAAAAATCTTAAACTTTATCTCACCACTTTCACCTAGCATACCACTTGTTTATTCTCTCTAGGGATGGGTTAGCTCATGGTTAGGTACCAAGTGTTTAGAACTGGACAGTCTAAAGTTTGGTTGTCCCATTGAACCAAGTTCTTGGGATCTCCAGTCATCATGGTTGGGTGTCCACTAAAGACCATTCTTTAGTTGTGGATTCTATCCCCATTCCCTTTAGCAATGTATGGAATTGATCTCTCTTTAAGCCCTTTGTAAACGGATCCGCTAAATTTTCCTTTGATTTCACATAATCAACAAAAATTACACCTCTTGAGATCAACTCTCTAACAGTATTGTATCTCCGATGAATATGTCGCGATTTATCGTTATACATTTTATTGTAAGCCCTTGCGATAGCATCATGATTATCACAGTATATCATAATCGTTGATACTGGCTTCCTCCAACATGGAATGTCCTCGAGAAAATCTTGAAGCTACTCAGCCTCTTCACCAACTTTATACATAGTTATGAACTCTGATTCCGTGTTGGGTCGGGCTATGCATATTTGCTTTGTGAACCTTCAAGACGTAGCACCTCCACCGATGCTAGTGGAGTGCGAATTCTTAGGATCCGATATCCAATTAGCATCGCAGTACCCTTCTAGTACTTCTGGATATCTCGTAAAATGTAGCCCATAACTCTGGGTATACTTCAAGTATCGTAATACTCTAGTTAACCCTTTTCCAGTGGTCACTGTTCGGATTACTCGTGAACCTACGTATTTTGTTCACCGAATAAGCTAGACATGTTCTAGTACAATTCGTAATGTACATGATAATCCCAATGATCCTAGCGTATTTGAGCCATTGGATCACCCTTGTTTTTCACCAAAGGAAGGTTATCGTCAAAAGAAGTTTTAGCCATTTCGTCACCAAATGCATCAAACATTTTTAGTACGCTTTTCACATAGTGGGATTGTGATAAAACCAAGAAGATTGGTTACCAAAAATAGGGAGTACTAACCTCAAATAAGAGATCAGCGACCTAAATAGTGATGAATAACGTCACAACAACCTGATTAATCTCCAAGAGCCTCATGGCAACCCAATCGATCCTGCAAAACAACACCTAACACCAAGGCGGTGGACAGACCCGGCGTAGGCCCTCCGATGCGTAAGTTAGCGAGTGCGAGAGATCAAAATATATAAAATAATCCAAAATCCATTCAAACTATAATTTGCCAGGACCCCACAATACCATCCATTATTAGCCCATTCGGGTCTAGAAACCATAACGCCTAACACCCAGCGCCGAGCTGGTAAACCATAAGAGTTCACCTCTCCTCAGGGAGGTCTCCTAGAGGAGAGGTCACCTAAAATCAATAATCCATAAATAATAATTAGAGGTGAGAGAATTATTCGTAAAGAAAGAATAATATATGCTCCATGATTTATGATAAAAAGAGAGAGATAGAGAGAGCCTGAGAGAGAGAGAGTGTGTTGTTCAACTTGAGATGAGATTATAAGCCTGTGAAATAAGGGTCTGAACTCCCTATTTATAAGATTATTGTGACTTGTCCACCAATCAATAGGATTCCTTCCCAATGTGGAATTAAATCTCCTAATTATACCCAATATCTATAATGAGGAAATACTCTCATATTAGGATCCTTAGTTCCCATAATTTCATAATAATCATAATTAATTATTATTTTACCATATAACTGAAGCCAAAATTTAGTGTCTTATCAGACTGAGAAGGACTGTCGTTTGAGTTATTTATAATCTTGATCCCAAAAATCACATTGGCTAAACTCATATCTTTCATATCAAAGTTGTTTTTTAACATGTTCTTTTTCCTTGTGATCATATCACGAGAGTTACTTAGTACCAACAAGGCAAAAATTTTATTTATTTATTTTTTATAGCTATTGAGTGTGCAAAGTGCTTTTTTTTTTGTTCCTTTTGATTCGTGTCTTTTATAGCACACGTGATGATGATTAGTATTATGAATGCATCAGCTTATAATGGTGTCTGATTGTGAGTCTAGTCTAAAAATGGAAATTTGAGTGGAACGGGCTTGGTGCAACATAGGTTGGACATAGCATAGACATGTCTCTATCAAAAAAAACTACAAAAGTATATAAGGTTTTTCTGTGTTGACGGTCGGCGTTGCCCCGAGGAGGATCCGAGCTCCCACCGAATATTTGTACTAGGTGAACGCCGATCAGGAGGATCGATGAGCGGGACTCACGGCAGGCTGCCGATCTGAGCGAACAATGTCGCTTGGGGCTCCCGTACACCGAGCTCAGGGCCGCGCTGCCGGGCAGAATTCGCCTCATGTTGCCGGCCTGGATGCGCGGAACTCACTGAAGACATCCACGCAATGCCGCCGAGCCCTGGCCCGCGCGGCCGAACTGAACTCGCCGCATGTGGCCGGCCTGAACGGGCGGGACTCGCCGAGGATGCCCGCACCATGATGCCGAACTCAGGCCCGCGCAGCCGAGCTGGACTCCCTGCACGAGGCCGGCCTGGACGCGCGGGATTCGCCGAGGATCCCCGCGCCATGCTGCTAAACTCAGGCCCGCGCAGCCGAGCTGGACTCCCTGCACGAGGCCGGCCTGGACACGCGGGATTCGCCGAGGATCCCCGCGCCATGCTGCCGAACTCAGGCCCGCGCAGCCGAGCTGAACTCACTGCACGAGGCCGGCCTGGACGCGCTGGATTCGCCGAGGATCCCCGCGCCATGCTGCCGAACTCAGGCCCGTGCAGCCGAGCTGAACTCACTGCACGAGGCCGGCCTGGACGCGCGGGATTCGCCGAGGACGCCCACGCCATACTGCCGAGCTCGGCTGCACCCTGCCGACCTGGACTCGTGTCGTGTTGCCGAGCTCGGGACCACCCTGCCGACCTGTATTCGCAGCATGCTGCTGGGCTCGGCAGTCCGCCGAGCAGGATTCTGACCTGGGGCCGCAGACAATCCCAAGTTAAGAACTTCCCATTCCGACCTGGGAACGCCGACCTGGGGGATATCAAGGAAGACAGATTCCTCATAAGGACTTGCCCGTTTTGGAAAATAGCTGAGTTCGGCATTAAGTCGGCGGAAATGTCTGAGGTCAGTACTGAGGCGGTGGATACGAGGATAGATATTTTCGGAATGACCAATGAGAGAGTGCCATGTGTTTAATTAGGGTTTTGATGGAAAACTATAAATAGCCTCTCCAAGAGAGAGAGAAGGATCCCCAATTTTTAGAGAGACAAAGATAGAGAGTTTTAGAAAGAGAAAGCTTGTATTTCTGGGTCAAGTACCTGTAAAAAGGGTCCGGTTAAGGCCGATCCGAACTGATTTTTAGGAATAAAAGTTAAGCACTTTTTCCCACTCGTTTCTACTATCTTATTGCTGTTGTTCTTGCTATTTTTGGTTTTGTATTGGTTGTGTTACTCTTAACATAAACAAAATGGCGCTAGAGGAAGGTCTTTTGTAATCTGCAGTCCCACTTGCTCAGTCAGCTTTTCGAATTTGATTTTCTGTCTTCTGCCCGATTTTTCATTTTTTCTGAGGAGCTGAACTCCAGCTCTTCGTTGTGTTTGAGTTTGGTAAAAAAAAAGAGAGAAGAGGAATCTCTGCTCATCCGACCCTTCAGCATGGATCCTTCAGAGAGTTCAAGGAGAAATCCTGGAAAGGAGCGCCAAGAAAGGACTGTCCAATCTGGCCCGAACGAGCTCGACCCAGAACAGTTCAGATCGTTCATGCAGCACCCTGCTTTTGCCAAGGAATTTGAGGAGATGATGAAGAAAGCAGGAAAGTCAATCCTAACACCTGAAGCTCTGGCCGGCAACCCTAAGAATGTTGACCTTCAGGAAGGTCAAGCAGAGTCAGATCCGGCTCGGGAGGCAATAAAGAAGAATGGAAAAAGAAGGCTGGAGGAAGAGGCCGAGCCGAATGCCAAGAGCAGGCTCGATAGACCTCCCATTGCACGCCGCCTCACTTTCTCTTCCCCTCAAAACGTTTTTGCTCGGCTCGGAAAGCCAGCAAGAAAAGCACAAGAAGATCTCCCAGTGAGGTCGGCCAACAGCAAAAGTATGGCCGTCAGCATCCCAGGCAAGCCAAGTGATGAGTTGGCGGAGTTGAAATTTCTGAAGCAAAGGATTGCCGAGCTGGAAGCCAAGCAAACCACCCCCTTGGTCCAACCCACATACCCGATCTCGCGACCAATGCCGGTCAGTCCCGTATGTGATGACGAGTCCCCCCTGTCTATTCAAATTCTCTCTGAGCCGCTGAAAGGAAAGCTGAAAATCCCTCCAATTGCTCTGTACAAAGGAAGCAGTGACCCCGATTCACACTTGAGCCATTATCAGAACTACATGGACATGCTTGGCGCGTCTGAYACCTACCGATRTAGRATGTTCTCCATGACGTTAGATGAAGTCCCCCTAAGATGGTACCGATCACTCCCACGCCACTCAATCTGTTCGTGGCCACAGCTGAGGTCCTCATTCCGAGGACACTTTATGGTCTCCAAAGCCACCGTTGCACCCAAGAGAGCTATCGCGACTATAGTACAGCAGCCAAATGAGTCACTGAAGAGATACATAACTAGGTTCACAAAGAAAGTCTCAGAATCTCAGCCATGTGGCGACGAAGCCTTGCTCATCCTGGCTCAGAACGGATTGTCGGACAATTCCTTCTTCAAATGGGTAAACAACCAGCAAGACCCGCAAACCTTCCAAGAATTCCTCGCTCTGGCCGCGTCACAAATCGCATCCGAACAGAACATGTCAGCACCAATAATTTCCTTCCCACAGCATCACAAACCAGCTCGTCAAGTCGACAAAAACCCAAGCTCTCAAGCTATCATGTCCAAAAAACTCTTACAAGACAAACACACAGACCTCCTTGCAGAGTACAACGAAGTCTACTCGATAGCAGCGCCCACAATTTTTGAACGGATCAAAGACCTAGATATCCTTCCCCCAGCTCGGACAATCAAAAAAGATCCCTCCCTACTGGATAAGAAAAGATTCTGTAGGTATCACGGATCAATTGGGCACAATACAGAGGAGTGCCACAATTTGGTTCGTGCGCTGATCAAAGTCTGTGATGATCGGAACCTACTGCCATTCTCAAAGAATCATCAAGCCAGACAGGAGCGAAGAGTCAATAACCAGACCCCGCCACCACCAGCCGCAGGGGCCGGGGCCCCGCGAGAAATCCTGACCTTCATTAATACGAGCCGAGCTGAGGAAGAGATTTTGAATAGGAAGAGAAAGATTCTGATCAGAGAGGCTAGGAGCTGAATTCAAAAAACAAAAGTCATGAGATCCGACGTTTTTCATTTTGATGACCAATCAGAAGAAGAGGACAAGCTTGTATCGTCCTTCACCTTTCACGATTCAGATGCAGCCCCACTGGACCATCCCCATTCAGATGCCCTCGTTATTACCGTACCAATCCTTGGAATCCGAACTCACCGAGTCCTCRTAGACCMTGGGGCATACGCAAGCATAATCTACCTACCAGCCTTTCGAAGGATGAGGGTCCCAAAGGAATACATTGAGCCATGCGAGGACAGGATCAGGGGGATCAGTGGCGGCTATGTGCARACTCTTTTYCAAGTTAGGTTATCCGTTGAATTYGGCACGGGAGAAGAGAAGAGGACCATCCTCACAACTTTCAAAGTGATTGATGTCCCGAGTGATTATAACGCTCTTATTGGCAGACCAGCCCTTTACGACCTCAAAGGYGCGATGTCGGTCTACCACTACTCGATCAAATTTCCCGGCATCTTAGGCGAGTGCGAGCACCGAGGAGATCAAGTAGCCGCCCGGGAATGTAGCTGGTCGATAAGGCCAAAGCAAATCAACATGGTTGAGCAAGTGGAAGCGAGCGAAGAGCCGATTGAAACAAGTGAGATAAGAAGCAAGGACGCATTGAGCTCAGAAATTGATGCCGAGCTCACAGAAGATGAAATGGAGAGAAGGTTGAGCCCCGATCAAGGCATCACAAGAGATACCGAACTCAACCAAACTGAGCAGAGAGAGAAGAAGGAAGGAGAGGAGCTTTCTGGGCAACAGTGCCGAACAGAAAATGCCGAGCTCAGGAAGGCCGAACAAGAGAAGGAATGGAAAAAACAAGTTGGAAGAATCGACCTCAAGGATGCCGAGCAAGAGGATGCCGACCTGAGTAGGGACCGAGGTTGGCGCCCAGGGAAAGAACCAATGTCAGAACTCGAAAATGCCAAAAGCCGAACAGAGGGTGCCGAACTGAGCGGCAGGAAAGATGTGGAGGACGAACTGGATCCGAGGGTACCAAAATTGAAGAGAAAGGCAACTCATGCCGAGCCTGTGGAGGAACTAGACTGGGTATCGCTCGATGAGCTCGACCCAAACAAACAAGTTCGGGTCGGACACGACCTCAAGGAGCCACTCAGATCGGAGTTGATAAGATTTTTGAAAGCAAACCAAGACGTTTTCGCTTGGACACACGCTGATATGCAGGGCATCGATCCCGAGAAGGCTTGCCACAGACTCAACATAGATTAAAACGTCAGGTCGGTGATACAGAAAAGTAGAAAACTCAGCTCGGACCGGTACGAGGCGTTGGAGATAGAGGTCGTGAAACTCCTCGATAATAAGTTCATCCGCGAAGTCAGGTACCCGGTCTGGGTGGCGAATCCTGTTCTTGTAAAAAATCAAACAGGTCAGTGGCGGCTGTGCATAGATTTCTCCGACCTCAACAAGGCTTGCCCCAAGGATAGCTACCCGCTCCCTCACATCGACTACATGGTGGACGCAACTGCTGGGCACGAATTGATGAGCTTCATGGACGCTTACTCAGGCTACAATCAAATACCAATGCACCCAGAAGACCAGGAACACACATCATTCTACTCGGCGAGAGGCCTTTACTGCTACACAATGATGCCTTTTGGCCTGAAGAAACGCTGGGGCTACCTATCAGCGCTTAGTTAATAAAATGTTTGCTAGTATGATAGGAAAAACCATGGAAGTTTTATGTAGACGACATGCTCGTCAAATCCTTGTACTCAACTGATCACATTGATGACCTGAATAAAATGTTCTCAGTCTTGCGTGTTTACCGAATGATGTTAAACCCAAAAAAGTGCTCATTTGGAGTTGGCTCAGGAAAATTTCTAGGCTACATGGTAAGCCAAAGAGGCATTGAAGCCAACCCAGATAAAATCCGAGCTATAACTGAACTACAACCTCCCAGAAGCATAAAACAAGTACAGAGTTTAACTGGCAAAATGGCCGCTCTAAATCGTTTCATATCCAGGTCCACAGACAAGTGCAAACCTTTCTTCGAAGCAATCAAGAAAAACAAAACTTTCAAATGGACTGAGGAATGCCAAGCAGCCTTTGAAGAGCTCAAAAAATGCATGGCAAATGTGCCAACCTTACAAAAACCAGTCAAGGAAGAGCCGCTGCATCTCTACCTAGCTATCTCAGCGGCGGCAGTCAGCTCAGCACTCGTCCGAACTAATGAGCACGGACAGCATCCGKTGTACTACACGAGCCACGCCCTACATGATGCCGAGATAAGATATTCGGCCATGGAAAAGCTAGCATTTGCCCTAGTCACCTCCTCAAGAAAATTACGCCCGTACTTCTTGGAACACAGAATAGTGGTACTGACGAGCTTCCCGTTGAAACAAATCATGCACCGCCCTGACACTTCAGGAAGGATGATCAAATGGGCAGTTGAGCTCGGACAATTTGACATAACGTATGAACAAAGAACCGCCATTAAGGGACAAGCCTTAGCCGACTTCATAGCAGAATTCACTCCTGCGGTTGAACCAATTCCAACAGAGGCAGAGCAATGGCACATGTACGTCGATGGATCCTCAACAACCGGACGAGCTGGGGCTGGAATTGTATTGGTAAGTCCTGAAAAGAAGCCTTTCTTCTCGGCCGTACGTTTCCAGTTCCCCCTGACAAACAATGAAGCCGAGTACGAAGCTCTTCTTGCTGGCTTGGAAGCAGCCGCCTCAATGGGGATTAGGAATCTAATAATTCAGAGCGACTCCCAACTGGTGGTGAATCAGATCAACGGGGAGTTTGAAACCAAGGAACCCAGAATGGCGTTATATCTTGAACTCACAAAAGCACGCCTAGCCGAGTTTGAAGCTGAGGTCGTCCACGTATCACGAAATGATAATGTCCCAGCAGACTCTTTAGCTAAGCTAGCATCGAGCCTCGGAGTAGAAGAGATGGATACAGTGACGGTCAGCCACCATTCAACAACGGCACTCGACGCCGCTGCCGCTTACTCGGCCAGTCAAGCCGAACAGAGCAAAGAAGTTCAGAACCGAAAGGAAAGCTGGATGAAACCATTCATACTTTACCTAAACGAAGGGGTGCTCCCAGAAGACTGAACTGAAGCACGGTCAATACGAACAAAGTCAGCTCGGTTCACCATTGTAGACGGGCTGTTGTACAAGAGAGGGTATTCCATTCCCTTACTCCGCTGCTTGAACGAACAGGATGTAGAGTACGCGTTGAGAGAAGTACACGAGGGCATCTGTGGAAACCACGCTGGAGGACAATCACTAGCTCACAAACTCATCCGACAAGGATATTACTGGCCAACCTTGAAAAAAGACGCGATTGAGAAGGTCAGAAAGTGTGAAAAATGCCAAATGTTTGCACCCCAGATCAACTCCCCCGCTGAAACCCTCAATTCTATATACTCACCATGCCCGTTCGCTAAGTGGCGAATAGACTTGATTGGCCCGTTACCCCAAGGCAAAGGAGGAGTGAAATATGCAGTAGTGGCAGTGGATTACTTTACTAAATGGGCACAAGCCGAACCATTGGCATCTATAACCGACCAGAAGATCATCAATTTCGTTTGGAAATCGATCATATGTAGATTGGGGGTGCCACTCTCAATAGTATCGGATAATGGCAAGCAGTTCGACAGTAAGAGGTTTAAGGCATTTTGCGGAGAGCTGAGCATCAAGAATAATTTCTCTACACCATATCACCCTCAATAAAACGGACAAGTCGAAGCGGTTAACAAGATCCTTAAATACACGCTGAAAAAGAAGTTCGAGGATCTGAAAGGTAGCTGGCCAGAAGAACTACCCGGTGTCCTATGGTCGTACAGAACAACACAACGCTCATCTACTGACGAGACTCCCTTCTCACTGGCCTTCGGATCAGAAGCAGTTATACCGGTCGAGATCGGAACACCTTCATACCGGGTAGCACACTTCGAGGAAGAGAAAAATGACATGTCTTGCCGAACTGCACTCGACCTTCTGGAAGAGAGAAGAATGGAGGCCGAACTAAAGAATGCCATCTACAAGAAAAGAAGCGAACATTATTACAATTCAAAAGTAAAGGCCAGAAACTTTAAAGTTGGTGACCTGGTACTCAAACGCATCTTCGGGCCAAATCAAGGCGCCCTCAAACCAAAATTGGAAGGACCATTCAAGATATTAGAAATCCTCAAACATGGGGCTTACCATCTAGAATACTTAGATGGAAAGAAATTTGCACACCCCTGGAATGTTGTATACCTCAAAAAATATTATCAATAAAATTTTAGTCCTTGTCATGAATTAGAAGTGCAGATCAACAAAGCAAGGGGCTCGGCCCAAAGCTAAAGAGAGTGATAGACCGACCTCATTGGGGCGGCCTCACTCATAAAAGCATTATCGCAACATTTTGCACAAAAAATCCGAGCCCAACGTGCCGAGCTCAAAAAGAGTCAAAACTCAAAATTGACTCGACACGTTGAGAAGAGCAGGATCTCAAAAAATCCGAGCTCTACGTGCCGAGCTCAAAAAAGAGTCAAAACTCAAAATTGACTCGACACGTTGAGAAGAGCAGGATCTCAAAAAATCCGAGCTCAACGTGCCGAGCTCAAAAAGAGTCGAAACTCAAAATTGACTCGACACGTCAATAAGAGCAGGATCTCAAAAAATCTGAGCTCAACGTATCGAGCTCAAAAAGAGTCGAAACTCAAAATTGACTCGACACGTTGAGAAGAGCAGGATCTCAAAAAATCCGAGCTCAACGTGCCGAGCTCAAAAAGAGTCGAAACTCAAAATTGACTCGACACGTTGAAAAGAGCAGGATCTCAAAAACTCCGAACTCAATTTTGCCGACCTGAATTCGGCCGAGCCGGAATTCTACCGAGCTCGACACCCCAAATTGGGTCCGGAATTTTACAAAAGGAGGGAAAACCGAGCTCATAATTTGCCGACCTCAGATTTTGCCGAGCTCAGCACCCAAGTTTGATCTCGGATATAAAAAAAAAAAAAAAAAAAAAAAAGGCAACATACATGCATGTTTAGTCATCAAAACCACCAAAGGAAAGCAAGCGAAAAATAAGCTAAGTATAGAAGGAAAAGCCGGCCAGAACAAGCCGTTTCAAATTGAAGATCAGAAATTGTTCAGCGAACATTAAGTTCGGATGCCCAAAAGTGACACCATAAAGTACAGAAAGCATAAAAATTAATTCTCGCCGTCCTCATCATCATCATCGCCCTCCTGGCCGTCCTCATCAGCATCCATGTCCTCGCCGCCCCCATGCCGTACTCCTCCATCTTCTCGGCAATGTGCTTCTCGAACTCAGGAATAGAAGCCCCATTTTTCAGCATCTGGAGAGCCTCCTGCATGGTCGAGAGATACGAGGCACTCATCATCGGCCCAAGAGTCTCAGTCTTGTACTCTTCGACGCCCACAGCTTTTCCTCACCCGTAAGTCTCCTCCATCTCCTGAGAACGAGTGCGAACCAGCTCGGCATGCCTCTGAACCAGCTCGGCATGTTGGGTCTTCAGGTCGTCCAAGTCAGACAAGGTCCGCTGAGTCGCCCCCAATGCCGCCTCGACAGACTGCTCAGCCTTCTTGGCCCGAGCCATCCAGGAGTCACGATCAAGAATGAGGTCGGTGCACTGGTTGTGGGTCTCCTGAAGAGCAGAAAGTTCTCGCTGGAGCCGAGCATGATCCTTTCGGAGTTCGGAGAAATTCCGACGCGCTAACTTCATTGAACCGAAGGCACGACAAAGGTTCATTTCAGCAAAACCGACCTGGCTGTCCCCGTCAAAGCCGGACACCCAATCATTCAGGTCTGGGTTCCAGCTCCGAGCCATGCTCTCTGAGAACTCCGAAAAAGGATACTCAGCAGATGACCCCCCGGCAGCGTTCGGGGCGTAACACCCAGAATAATCATACGTGTGAGGAACTGAAGGAGGACGAGGACCTCCATATACGACCTCCTCGTGGTCGACAGCAATAGGCTCTTGGTGAGAGCTTCCCTCACCAGCCTGAGGGGCTGGAAAGGACTCAGGAGGAGCGGGCAGAGACGAGGAGCCAGTCTTTTTCTTCCTCTTTCCACCCCCAGTGGCGGCGGGTTTCTTGGCCGGCTTCTTGTTCAGCTCTAAAAACTTGGCGGCTCGTTCAAGTGCAGACAGAGGCATGGTCCGATCGAGGAAAGGATAGAAAACTGCAAAAACGAAAAGTAGAACTCAGTAAAACACGAATTAATACGCCACTCAGACACATTAAACACTGCCGAACAGAATAGGTACCGAACTCAGTCCAACCAAACAGAGAAATGCTCGAGCGACTGAGCTCGGACCAAAAACCGACTCGACGCTGGTGCCGATGCCGAAGCAATGGGCTACCAAAGCCGAACAGAATAGGTACCGAACTCAGTCCAACCGAACAGAGAAATGCTCGAGCGACTGAGCTCGGACCAAAAACCGACTCGACGCTGGAGCCGACGCCGAAGCAACGGGCTACCAATGCCGAACAGAGACATTGCCGAACTCAGTCCAACCGAACAGAGAAATGCTCGAGCGACTGAGCTCGGACCAAAAACTGACTCGACGCTGGTGCCGACGCCGAAGCAACGGGCTACCAACGCCGCAACAGAGACATTGCCAAACTCAGTCCAACCGAACAGAGAAATGCTCGAGCGAATGAGCTCGGACCGAAAACCGAGTCGACGCTGGTTCCGACGCCGAAGCGACGGGCAACCAACGCCGAACAGAGACATGGCCGAGCAGGATCACCCAAAACTACGGCGCTCGGCTCGGCAGAATTAATTAACAAGCGATCCAGAAATAATAACACTCAGAAAAACATGTATCATCGAACAGGAAACATAAAATAACGAATAAATTAACTCACTAGGAATTGAAGGTCCGAGATGAGCCTTGAGCGGAGAGTCCCTAAGTCCAGCCCTGTGAAGCTTGGCCTTCGTGAGCAGCACCTTGTAGTTCCTTTCGGATGGGTTAGAATCCAAGAGTGAGAACAGGCGAGCGATGAACTCCTGGCTGGCTTCTTCTGCTCGGCGGAACACTGAAAAAGGAAAGAACAGACGATAAGGATTAGATCGAAATAGAAGAAAAATGTTCAAAGCAACACTAACCAGATTTTGCAAAAGAATTAGGGGGAGGGTAGATTGATCCGTCGGGGTTTCCCGTTGGCCAGTCCCCCCCGACATAAAACCAGCGAGATTCCCAGTCATGCAGAGAGTCGGGGAGGCCGGTCACAATATCACTAAAAGTCCCCGACCGAACCGAACAGTAATAAAAACCCCGCCCCACCAGCCGCCTTAAAAATGTAGAGCCATCGGAGCTCTTCGAGAGTCGGAGCCGGCCAACCATGGAGTTTAAACAAGACAAAAAGGCCCAATATGCGAGCGACGGCCAGGGGGTGGAGCTGAAA
>BMAC01000671.1:204992-216502 GCA_014905375.1 Phtheirospermum japonicum
GCCCTGAGTTCGGCCAGCGTGGCTGGGGGATCCCTCGGCGAATCCCGGCGCGTCGCAGGCCCGGCCTCGTTCAGTGAGTTCCAGCTCGGCTGCGCGGCCTGAGTTCGGCAAGCATGGCGCGCGGGATCCTCGGCGAATCCCGCGTGGTCCAGGCCGGCCTCGTGCAGGGAGTCCAGCTCGGCTGCGCGGCCTGAGTTCGGCAGCGTGGCGCGGGCATCCTCGGCGAATCCCGCCGTTCAGGCCGGCCACCATGCGGCTGAGTTCAGTTCGGCCGCGCTGGCCAGAGCTCGGCGTTGCGTGGATGTCTTCAGCGAGTTCGCGCGCTCCAGGCCGGCAACATGAAGCGAATCCAACCCCGGCAGCACGGCCCTGAGCTCGGTGTACGGGAGCCCCAAGCGACATTGTTACGCTCAGATCGGCAGCCTGCCGTGAGTCCCGCTCACCGATCCTCCTGATCGGCGTTCACCTAGTACAAATATTCGGTGGGAGCTCGGATCCTCCTCGGGACAACGCCGACCGTCAACAAGCCCCTGAGCGTGGAGTTGAGCGCGTGTGCTCAAGTTCGGGCTCATTGAGTTCTGGTCGTCCGTGGGAGCCGAGCGACCTCGCGCTTGGTGTTTTCCCTTCCGCAAGCTGGCCCACCTGCAGCCTGACCACTTCGTGTCTCGTGACGGAAGCTTTTTCAGGAATCTCCGTCAGCTTTTGGCAGGCCCGTCCTTGGTACTTGTGGTCAGCCGCATGTGATGTCCTTTTTTGGACATTTATGTCACAAGATTCTTTTTCTTTCTACTTCACCAGCCCTTGCATTTCTCTTTAATCTCCTTCTCATTTTCACTTTCAAATTTTCTCTCAACTTTCCTTGATTTTCCTTTCTTTTCAAAACAATATCTTTCTTTGGAAGAAGATTACTTGTGCTCTAGTTTCGTAATCTCCCTGCTCGGACCCATTTCGCGTCCTCGTTCCGTTCTTCTCGAGTTCTTCTTAGTTGTCTAAGGTAATTCTTTTCTTTTCCTTTGTTCTTATAGCTTCCAATGTCTTATAGCCCGGGTTACTCCCCGGATAGCCCCGACGGTTCGAGGGGACGGTCAGGGCGGCGAACAGCCTCTTTTCCCTCCGGACTCGTACCCTGGGGCTGGATTTAATCAATACGGCAGTTTTCGGCACCGGGGAAATTTTCGGTCAAGGAAGGCCTTTCGCCTTTGAGCAATTTTCCAATGAGGGCTTCGGCGATTACCCTCAGTTCGGGTATTCCTCGGCCCTTTGGACCGGGGGTCAGTATGGGCAGGGCTGCTCCTACGGGCCTCGGAGTGGGCCTTTCCCTGAGGTGCTACACGGTGAAGGCGGTTTCCGGGGCGATAACGTGGCTGGTGGGTCGGGGCGGATGCCAAGTTTGAGCCCGGATCGTACTGGGGCTGTCAGCGAAGACTTCGGGGTGGATTTGGCCGACTTGGAGCCCCTTGATAACTCTCCAGGCCCTCGTGATGATGACTCTCAACCGGCGGGGCTAGAAAGTCTCGAAAAACCAGGGCCGCTGCGAGGCCTCCGACCCCCGAGACCCTTGCCTTCTGGTCGGATCAACCGGGCGAACGTACCCCGGTCGGTCACTGGAAGAGACCTCCTCCCCGCGAGTGGGAGGATCGGAGGTTCCGCATAGCTGTGGAGCAAAGCAGGTTGGTCGATAACAACCTTGTGGTGTATCGGGCCGACTGTGGGGTGCCCGGATCGGTTCACCTCTTCCTTCCATACGAGGCAGAGCAGATTCATCGCCCGCCGGTCTCGTGCACTACTCTATTCTCAGATAGCCTACGCTTCGGCGTCTCGTTCCCACTCCCCAGGCTATTGACGGACATTTTGAACGACCTGAAATTGCCTATATTTCAGGCTCCATCCCCTGGCCGTCGCTCGCATATTAGGCCTCTTTGTCTTGTTTAAACTCCATGGTTTGGCCGGCGCCGACTCTCGAAGAGCTCCGATGGCTCTATATTTTTAAGGCGGCCGGGCGGGGCGGACTCGATCCGGGCACCCCACACTCGGCCCGGTACACCACAAGGTTGTTATCGACCAACCTGCTTTGCTCCACAGCTATGCGGAACCTCCGATCCTCCCACTTGCGGGGAGGAGGTCTCTTCCAGTGACCGACAGGGGTGCGTTCTCCCGGTTGATCCGACCAGAAGGCAAGGGTCTCGGGTGTCGGAGGCCTCGCAGCGGCCCTGGTTTTTCGAGACTTTCTAGCCCCGCACGGTTAAGAGTCATCATCACGAGGGCCTGGAGAGTTATCAAGGGGCTCCAAGTCAGCCAAATCCACCCCGAAGTCTTCGTTGACAACCCCAGTACGATCCGGGCTCAAACTTGGCATCCGCCCCGACCACCAGCCACGTTATCGCCCCGGAAACCGCCTTCACCCTGTAGCGCCTCAGGGAAAGGCCCACTCCGAGGCCCGTAGGAGCAGCCCTGCCCATACTGACCCCCCGGTCCAAAGGGCCAGGAATACCCGAACTGAGGGTAATCGCTGAAGCCCTCACTGTTAAATTGCTCAAAGGCGAAAGGCCTTCCTTGACCAAAAATTTCCCCGTTGCCAAAACTGCCGTATTGATTAAATCCAGCCCCAGGGTACGAGTCCGGAGGGAAAAGAGGCTGTTCGCCACCCTGATCGTCCCCCTCGAACCGTCGGGGGCTATCCGGGGAGTAACCCAGGCTATAAGACATTGGAAGCTATAAGAACAAAGGAAAAGGAAAGAATTACCTTAGACAATTAAGAAGAACTCGAGAAGAGCGAAACGATGACGTGAAATGGACCGAGCAGGGGATTACGAAACTAGAGCACAAGTAATCTTCTTCCAAAGAAAGATATGTTTTGAAAGAGAGGGAAAATCAAGAAAGTTGAGAGAAAATTTGCAAAGTGGAAATGGAAGGAATTAAAGAAAAATGCAAGGGGCTGGTGAAATTAAGAAAGAAAAGAAATCTTGTGACATAAATGTCCAAAAAGGACATCACATGCGGCTGACCACAAGTACCAAGGACGGGGCTGCCAAAAGCTGACGGAGATTCCTGAAAAAGCTTCCGTCACGAGACACGAAGTGGTCAGGCTACAGGTGGGGCCAGCTTGCGAAGGGAAAACACCATGCACGAGGTCGCTCGGCTCCCACGGACGACTAGAACTCAATGAGCCCGAACTTGAGCACACGTGCTCAACTCCACGCTCAGGGGCTTGTTGACGGTCGGCGTTTCCCTGAGGAGGATCCGAGCTCCCACTGAATATTGTACTAGGTGAACGCCGATCAGGAGGATCGGTGAGCGGGACTCACGGAAGGCTGCCAATCTGAGCGAACAATGTCGCTTGGGGCTCCCGTACACCGAGCTTAGGGCCGTGATGCCGGGTTAAATTCGCTTCATGTTGCCGGCCTGGATGTGCGGAACTCGCTGAAGACATCCACGCAATGCCGCCGAGCTCTGGCCCGCGCGGCCGAACTGAACTCGCCGCATGTGGCTGGCCTGAACGGGCGGGACTCGCCGAGGATGCCCGCGCCATGCTGCCGAACTCAGGCCCGCGCAGCCGAGCTGGACTCCCTGCACGAGGCCGGCCTGGACTCGCGGGATTCGCCGAGGATCCCCGCGCCATGCTGCCGAACTCAGGCCCGCGCAGCCGAGCTGGACTCCCTGCACGAGGCCGGCCTGGACGCGCGGGATTCGCCGAGGATCCCCGCGCCATGCTGCCGAACTCAGGCCCGCGCAGCCGAGCTGAACTCACTGCACGAGGCCGGCCTGGACGCGCTGGATTCGCCGAGGATCCCCGCGCCATGCTGCCGAACTCAGGCCCGCGCAGCCGAGCTGAACTCACTGCACGAGGCCGGCCTGGACGCGCGGGATTCGCCGAGGACGCCCACGCCATACTGCCGAGCTCGGCTGCACCCTGCCGACCTGGACTCGTGTCGTGTTGCCGAGCTCGGGACCACCCTGCCGACTTGTATTCGCAGCATGCTACTGGGCTCGGCAGTCCGCCGAGCAGGATTCTGACCTGGGGCCGCAGACAATCCAAGTTAAGAACTTCCCATTCCGACCTGGGAACGCCGACCTGAGGGATATCAAGGAGGACAGATTCCTCATAAGGACTTGCCCATTTTGGAAAATAGCTGAGTTCGGCATTAAGTCGGCGGAAATGTCTAAGGTCGGTACTGAGGCGGTGGATATGAGGATAGATATTTTCGGAATGACCAATGAGAGAGTGCCATGTGTTTAATTAGGGTTTTGATGGAAAACTATAAATAGCCTCTCCAAGAGAGAGAGAAGGATCCCCAATTTTTAGAGAGAGAAAGATAGAGAGTTTTAGAAAGAGAAAACTTGTATTTCTGGGTCAAGTACCTGTAAAAAGGGTCCGGTTAAGGCCGATCCGAACTGATTTTTAGGGATAAAAGTTAAGCACTTTTTCCCACTCGTTTCTACTATCTTATTGCTGTTCTTCTTGCTATTTTTGGTTTTGTATTAGTTGTGTTACTCTTAACATAAACATTCTGTAACCCAAAATGACGATTATTATTATAACAATAAAGTTCATATCTCACTATTCCATATGAAAAAAATTGTTGTGATTTTTATTACCATTTACTTGCACCTTCCTCTTAAAGAAAGAATACTTGCTATCGAACCCAACATTAGCAACCGGCAAATTAATAAACAAGCAAAGGAATACTTCTTACAATCCGGAGGTTAACACGTACGAATTTGTATATACTTTGACAAGATATTCCAAACAATCATCTGCCACCTAATCGTTTTGTTTCTTTGAAATATGCTTGATTTAGCCAAAATAATATGGGCATTTGTTTTTATAACAAAAGTTGATTTGGTTGAAACTAATGATTTAGGTACATCCCTATGTATGCTATATCAAAAAAGTATTAATGAGGTGAATGTTTATTTGCGTCGGAATAAATTATATTTCTTGTGATAATTCTCATTTTTATTGTAATAAATGAATATTTATGAAAATTTAACAAATATGTGAATATGATAAATGTCCATTTCTATTATGATATAAATTTATCTCAATCTTAATAAATATCAATCTCTGTTCTCATAAATATAAATATATTTTAATTATATTAAATATAATAAGGCCGCGTTCACTTTCACAGATGGGATGGGATATTTTTATCCCTCAAGCGCGGACGGCACTGTACAGATTAAAAGAATCAGTCGTTCGTGTTGAATGACGCGGCCTTTATTCAGGAATGGACTGCTCATACCATCCTGCGTTCACTTCGATGGACATGTGGGGATTGTCGTGGAATTGACGATTTTGTCCCCATCTCATCAACTGGGTTATAACGCAAGATCTCTCTGTGTGTAGTGAGTTTTTCGATCCCTAATTCCAGATTCTAGATTTCTAAATTCTTCCCCAGATTTCAAATCTTATCATGTTCCAACATTGGGCATCAACCTGAGTAGGGATTGGGCTGGAAATTATCTCAATTTACTTGACACGGATTTGAATCGGCACAACGCGTGGTGAGGGAGCGGTTCGCGAATTACAATCCTGTAATCGGGTCAGCAATTTTAGGGTTCTTCAGCACCGTTGTTGTTCTTTCGAGTTAGGGGATCTCATCCTGTAATTTACTGTTCTTTGTTATCGGGCTACTAATCCTTTGTTCATTCGTATATATAGACATTTATACGGACATGTCAGTCCTGGTTTTCAAGCCATATGTGCCGCAGCATATGATCAGCGCGAGTCATGACACTGAGTGTAGATTATTGTTTGGTTTTGTTGCATATAGGGTAAATGAGCGACTCAACGGGTTCGGGGTTTCAGCGGCAGTCTTTCGCAAATTACGCTTGTATTCTCTGCCGCCAAGCCCTTCCAGTATGCTGCTACTGCCGTTTGGAGATGACTGTGCAAACCGCAAGAACCAGACAGAATAGCAATCGTCGTTTCATGGCCTATCCTGTCAGAGGGGTAATACTTGTAAAAATCGTGCTTGAAGCATGAAAATGCATCTAAAAATATGACTTTTTATGTGTGTAAATATATATAAAACTGCGTTGGACTGCGCTTTGATATTGACTAATTCTTTCCCAGGACGGAAAATGTAATATATTTATTTGGCTCGATTGCCCTGTGGAGGATAAATCTATGTTTGTGGAAATTGATCATTTTCGCGAGAAGTTCCAGGCCACTAAACGCATATGTGGAAAGTACAAGGAATGTTCTAATAAGGCTCTCCGATGTAGCATAATCGCATGGGTATTGTCCTCGATATTTTTTCTTCTATATCTGTTAAAGTAGATAATTTTGTGTCGTAGTTGACTTGGGCAATGGATGGGCTGTGCGGCTTAACTCGTTTTAGACCATGGAATTGAATATCGGATGATATGGATTCTTAACCAGAAATCTGTAGTGGAATGGTTCTGGAATGTTTGATTTATGTTCTCGTGTAATCTCTTGTCATTGTTTCTTTTAGTTGAGCATCGGCTATTTTATGTTTAACTCCCGCATGATAATTATGGAACAATGTAGCTTTCGAAATGGATACGTAACTATTTTTGAAGTGGCCAAAACAAGTTGTGTATAGTAAAACCAATTGGAATATATTCTCTGCCCTAGCTGACGAAGCATAGTCACACTCATTACCAATGTCAGTGGTCATACTATCACATGCATTCATCTTAATTCATATCATACGTACAGTTACCCCGATTCGTTCTCGTGATGTTTCATTCTATTTAAAGTGGGTGATTAGAACTACTTCTAACTTACCAATTTATTTAGTGAGGTGTTCATACACTATTCACGCATGGATTCTGTAAAGGGGCATCAGCTTCCGCAGAAGCATACGGATTGGGAAGTGGAGGGCAGGAAAATGGTAGATCTTGGGGGCTCGGACGGAGTGCGGATAACTCTCGATAGGTTAGTGGGGAGATTGGCTCTGATGGAGCAGCACCTATCTAAGGTTGGACGGGAGCTCGACCTCGCACGGCATGGGGCCGCTGGTTTAGCTGTATTATCGCCCACGGATTCACGTGGGCAACAATCAGAGGATGCACCAAGCCTGAAGAACGAAGAATAACTTAGGGAAATGTACGTCCGTAGTGCTATAGTGTTTGGAAAATTTACACATGTGTATGGACCATGGGTTTGTGTTCCGTCGGCATTATTTTATTCTGTATTAGACAAGATAGAAGGGTTGCTTCCCTCTAAAATGTATCCCTATTTTCTTTGGTATTCATCATTGTGTGTCTTTTGTAATTAGTAGGGTGGGTCATCAACTTCCATCATGCATGCTCGAATTGTCAAAGTAGTAATCCATCAACTTTTTAAAATTTAAAATGATTTTTTAAAGGGAAAGCACTGACATGGACATAGAGGAAAGCAGTATAGGGAATATATTCCCTGGATGCATTCAACAAAGTCATGTCCACTTTCCCAAGAAGAATAAAGTTATGTTTTAATATCAAAAGGCATTCTAGTATATAAGGAACTTGTCCTAACACGGCTCATTCATGCTGTTTGAGAAACAGCAAGCAATTTCTAGTAAACAATATACTCACTTCGACTTATATGCCAGAAACCCAAGAACAAAAACTATAAAGAAGATAAATACCATCAAAAAACAGAAGAAAGGAAGATTCGTTGTGGATACCAAAAATGTCCGAAAGTGAGCCAATGAGGTAAGAGTTGTTCTTGTACAACGAAGTATGGACTGAAGATGTCGACAAGTGTTTAATTTCACTTCTAAGGATGCTCTTTCTGTTGGACTGGTGAAAAACTGGGATCCAAATGCAACTGCTGTAGAGTTTTGTAAGGACTTACTGAACGTGTAGATGCGTACCAAATTCACGGTCGACGAGTGTATTGACAAGTTGGCTTTCCTCAAGTTGCGGTTTCGGGTGTTTCGTGGTCTCCTTCGCAACCCCAATCTGCGTTACRTGGAGGAAACTGGGGAGATGAGGGGATCCCGGCATGTTTGGCAGGAGGCTATTGAGGTATCTGTCTCTTATACACATCTAGATGTGTATAAGAGACAGATCAAGGCATGTTTGGCAGGAGGCTATTGAGGTATTCCACAGATAATACAACACCTGTTGTGCACTAACATGGTGTCAAAAATGAGAATTGTATTAAACACTAACTCGAGTGGGTGGTTTGACAGCACGAGCCATTTACTATGGCGTACAGGATGTTTGGAGACCCGAATTGGAAAGATCTGAAAATAATATTCCGTGGGATTGGTAGTCAAACTGCTCGGCCAGGGGACGTAGTAATCGACTGTAATGCGAGCAATGAGCCTGTGAATATAGTTCAAGGGCCTGTAGAAGGTCCATCGTCAAAGCAGTACAACCATCCTGCCGGAGGCCCTAGTTCGACCAGCTCCTATTGGAGGAACTTGGAATATCTACTTGACAATCCAGACCGTGTGTCAGAAAGCTCGGTTAATCAGCCGCCATTATCTCCTAATGCGTCGACTATGTCACGTGCTTCGGGCACGGCCGACCCTATGACTTTGACTAGAAGAGGCCATCCGACTAGTTCTTCGTCGTGCAGGGGTTCCAATAAATTTTAGTGATAGAGGTGTTTTAGTATCGTGCCATTTTCGATGTTGTCTCCTTTTCAAACTCGTACGATGTAGTACCATTTTCGATGTTGTCTCTTTTTTATAAATCTAACGTTTGTTGTTGTAGTATTGGCATCGCATTTAGATACGTGAGAGTAGTCGTATTGTATGCATTTTAAACATCTGATTCATCGGAACGAATTGACGTGATGTATGATTGTTTTATTACTTCTGTTGAGTTTTTGAAATAGAGTTTAAATCTTGTACGCGTGAATCGATTAAAATTTGACCACAACATTAAGTTTGGGTATGGGAAAAGATCCCGTTCCAAGCCAACTGACCACAAACTAGCTCCCAAAGGAACCATCAGTTTTCCGCATTCATAAGTACTTAGTTAATGTGTTGTTATCATCCTACAAAGAAGATAAAATCAGAGCTGCAGTCGTCTTTGGCATGTCGTTCATTTTTTTCAGATCTACCGTAGAATAATAAGTGCATTGTTAAGTTACAAATTTATTATAATGGACTGCTCGTGATCGCTATCAGCCCCTTCCGGTGACAATGGTCATACGTTACCTAGACCCCCCGCCAAGTACGGTGGGTGCATGATTGGCAGCGCAATATGTTCCACTGCGGGGAACTCTGGCTGATCGTCTTGGTCCTCCTCATCAGAAATCGGGCCATCGACATACAACGGGTTATCTGTAGCACCACCTGGTTCACCGCTGAAGTCAATGGCGGAAGCATTACGAGCAACAAAAACTCTATAACATGACATATACTCGAGGAAGCCAAACCGTCTGAAGTGCCGGTCGTGGTCATTTTCCTGTATTACATCATCGAATAAAACTGCGATTTATACGACAGAATAGGTAATCCGGTGTACGCATATATATGAGATTTAGTCTATTCATCGTCTCAGTCGAAACTTGTATGTATATTCTCCATTAGGTGAGTCTATATAATTAACTTATCTCTACAGTGTCGTTGATTTACCTCGCCGTGATTATTTTCCAAGTACGAGGGAAGTACCATCACTCGGCCGTTGCGGATGTTCATTCGAACCCCTGGCTTGTCTTTAAATTCAAAAAACGCATTGAATTGCGCGCGCAACAAGTTGATACACGCCCGCACCTCCGCAGTGCCGTAAGGCTTTCCGAGATCCTGGGACACCGATTCGGCGACTTCCTGGTGATTCGAGCTTTTGCGTGTGCCTACTTTATAAATAATTGTCACAAATTTAATAGCTCGCCCGCAAAATAACGGGATCGTGTGTAGGTTTGGCAAGCTCGACTCGAGTCGTCTCTCAAGGACTGATGTTCGGGATTTTTAATGTTTGTTTAATCACAATGTAAACACGAGAACTTGTATAAATTTTGTTTTTGAAAATTATCAACTACTAATAAATTTAAAAGCGCCAACTAATTATGATTAACTAATTAACTTAATCTAAGCTTGAAAACTAAATTATCTAAGAATTATTAATCCAGGGATTTTCAAGCAAATAAATTCTAAATTAATTAACTAGCATGCATCAAACTACTATGAACTAAATTTAACATATGAATTCTCAAGAACAAGATCAATCTCAAAATTCTCAAGCAATAACACAGCAATAACCAATTATCAACTAATTATCAAAACTAAAGAAATAATTAAATTAATCATGAACAAATCATCACCAAGCATGAACAAGAGAATAAACGCAGCGACTAATTAATATTAAAAACTAAAATCTCAGGTCCAAACTTCAGCGATTCAACGTTCAAATCAATCGAAATAACTAAACGGTTCAAAAACTTAAACGAAAACAATTAAAATCTAAAAACTAAGAATTAAACTAAGAATTAACTAAAGTTTAGAGAACTTATTAAGTAGCTAAAGGTGCTGAATTTGCTCTAAAAATACGGGTTATAGATGGTTGATCTTGGTCGAGAAATCGGAGCTTGAACGAACGTCTTCGTCTTGGTGCTTCGGGCCTTGAATCTTCGACTTAGATCTTTAAAATATGTTGTAGGGTGTTGAAAATAGGTTTCTCAACCCTAGGTAGGTGTTTTGGGTCGTGGGTATCTCTTTTGGGACGGACTTGGAAGGGTTTAAATAGAAGTCTCTTGACTTGGAGCATAAGAAACCCTAAAATTCCCGATTCTGGGCCGTCGCGTCGATGGAGCGTCGACGGTGCGTCGACTGACGCGTGCCGGTACTCGGCGTCGGTGCTGCCTGGCGCGCGCGTCGGCTGGGCAGGTGCGTCGATGGTGTGTGTCGACATCGACGCTTCAGCAAGTAGCGACGACGTTGCGTCGACATAGATGTGTCGACATCGACGCTTCAGCAAGTAGCGTCGACGTTGCGTCGACATCGACGCTTCATCAAGTAACGTCGACGCTGCGTCGACCGACGCAGGTCATGACTCACGTCGACGGAGCATCGATGGTTGCGTCAGTCGACGCGGCTGCGCGCCTGCCTCCGTCTCTTCCTATCTGCTTGCTACTCGTTCACCGGAAAGCTCGTTCTCCATTTCGTGAATATCCGATTATGCGCCGAACTCGTCCGGTTACTTAGCTATAAAGTGAAAAACCACAAATAATCACTTATTTGCATCAATCTAGATCAAAACACGGTAAAATAAGCTGAGAGTACAAATATACAAAATAGAGCTTAAACTACCCAACTTATACCAAAAACAATAAGAAAAACAAGTTATAAACCTACTAAAAATAAGGACAAATATGTGCTAATCAACTACCCCACGCTTAATTGGTTTGTTCGTCCTCGAACAAACGATAAATTCAAAGTATAGCAAGAAATGAAAATCAGTCCAAGCAATGAGTCGTGCGATGCTACTTTAATAATTTTGAAAATATATAGGTACATGCAATGCAACTTCAAACGCTCCACCCGTATTACATTGTCGCTTCAAATTTGAATTCATGCATCCTCACAAAAGGAAAATATATAGGG
>BMAC01000671.1:220424-231285 GCA_014905375.1 Phtheirospermum japonicum
ACTTGCTTTGTAAGTTTATCGATCTTGTCATCCTCCGCTCGCGCAACTGATACCTCATTCACTCTAAGTTTTCGAGGCCTTGAACTTGTTTGCCTCGACTTGTCACTTATTAATTCAAAAAGATCTCGTGCTTCCTCCGCGGTTAAGCCCCCAAAATCTCCTGCTCGTGTTTCCACTTGTTGCTTGAAATTCGGTAATAATCCTTCATAAAAGTAATTGTTGACCATTTCTTCACTGTTACCATGGTGTGTACATGCATTTAGGAGCTCCTTAAAATGATCACATACCTCGTGAAACAATTCGCCATCCAATTGCTCGAAGTTGGAAATTTCCCTCCTCAACTTTGTCGTCGTTTGGGCTGAGTAAAATCTTCCCACAAATTTCTTATAAACCATCTCCCAATTTGTTAAGGAATTAGGTTGCAATTGATTAAACCATCGTTTCGCTTTATCTTTCAGGGTACTAGGGAAGTATCTCATTCTAAGTTGTCCTTCACTGAGTCCGCGATCTTGAATTCCAGAAAGTGYTATGTAAAATTCTCGAACGAACTCGAGTGGGTCTTCATTCGGCAAACCATAGAAAGAAGGTATTCTATTCAAATCGTCGAGCCTCAAACTGTAGTTTCTTGCCGCTTGGCCTAAAACTATTGCTGAGCTATATGGTCCAATGGTTGGGCATGCGAGGTCACCTTGCTTTCGGACGTGTTGATATCGAGGAGCACGTCTTCCTCCAAAGTTGGCACGACCTCTCAAGTCCTCCCTATTCTCATAGTACTCATCATCTTCGTTGAATTCATCATTCTCGTACCCGTTCTCGTATTCATCTTCCATCATCTCATCGTCTTGCCAATTATATTGCCGTCCCCCTCGTCTATCATGGAAACAGTTCGGTGCTCGCTCCCGATTTAAATTTTCATTGTGTTGTTGGTTGTTTTGGGGCTGGGGCCCGCCATTACCAACTTGGTTGCGGAAGAACTCCTCGTTTGCACGAGCGTTGTATGCTCGAGCTTCCGCTCGATTCCTAAAGTGCTGTGGACGGTTGATTTGATTTTCTGGAATCACTTCTTGACGATTATCATGGCCTTGGGGCTCCCCGTTGTTTGGATCGTTGAGGAACTAGTTTCCTTCTTGATTCTCTTTGGTATTGATCCTTTGGTTGATTCCGTCGTTAAGCGCTTGATTAGGTTCAAGAATCGGTAGATCTTCTTGACGATTGTCGTCTTGTGGGTCTCTAAAGCTTAGATCATCGGTGGGCGTCATCCCATATTGTTGGTGGCGAGGTGGGGTAAAGTTTTCGTTTTCATGCCCTCGGCCACCATTCGTTCGTCCTCCTCCTCTTCCTCCTGGTCCTCGGCCTCCAATAGGGGTAGTGTTTGACATGTTGGCCGAATTTGTATTGCGATTAATTGCGTCGGGGKAABRAAAGAGTCTTCTCGGTCTCCCAACTCGTTCGATGTTGTCTATATATATAGCGAGTTCGTTTCTAAGACTTCGACGTCCTAGCATCAACAACAAACAACATCAACGCATCGAGTGGCAAACAAAGAACCTTTATACAAATAAACGGAAAAGCATAAAATAACACGAACAAACATTATAAAAACCTATTTCAGTCCCTGGCAACGGCGCCAATTTTTGATTCGAGCTTTTGCGTGTGCCTATTTTATAAATAATTGTCAGAAATTTAATAGCTCGCCCGCAAAATAACGGGATCGTGTGTAGGTTTGGCAAGCTTGACTCGAGTCGTCTCTCAAGGACTGATGTTCGGGATTTTTAATGTTTTTTTAATCAAAATGTAAACACGAGAACTTGTATAAATTTTGTTTTTGAAAATTATCAACTACTAATAAATTTAAAAGCGTCAACTAATTATGATTAACTAATTAACTTAATCTAAGCTTGAAAACTAAATTATCTAAGAATTATTAATCTAGGGATTTTAAAGCAAATAAATTCTAAATTAATTAACTAGCATGCATCAAACTACTATGAACTAAATTTAACATATGAATTCTCAAAAACAAGATCAATCTCAAAATTCTCAAGCAATAACACAGCAATAACCAATTATCAACTAATTATCAAAACTAAAGCAATAATTAAATTAATCATGAAYAAATCATCACCAAGCATGAACAAGAGAATAAACGCAGCGACTAATTAATATAAAAAACTAAAATCTCAGGTCCAAACTTCAGCGATTCAACGTTCAAATCAATCGAAATAACTAAACGGTTCAAAAACTTAAACGAAAACAATTAAAATCTAAAAACTAAGAATTAAACTAAGAATTAACTAAAGTTTAGAGAACTTATTAAGTAGCTAAAGGTGCTGAAGTTGCTCTGAAAATTCGGGTTATAGATGGTTGATCTTGGTCGAGAAATCGGAGCTTGAACGAACGTCTTCGTCTTGGTGCTTCGGGCCTTAAATCTTCGACTTAGATCTTTAAAATATGTTGTAGGGTGTTGAAAATAGGTTTCTCAACCCTAGGTAGGTGTTTTGGGTCGTGGGTATCTCTTTTGGGACGGACTTGGAAGGGTTTATATAGTTATTTCATGACTTGGCGCACAAGAAACCCTAAAAATCCGATTCTGGGCCGTCGCGTCGACGGGTCGACGGGCGTCGACTGACGCGCGCTGGCGCTCGGCGGGACTCGGCAGGACTCGGCAGACTGGTCAGCAGGTGTGCGCGTCGGCTGGGCAGGAGCGTCGACGCTGCGTCGACATAGATGTGTCGACATCGACGCTTCAGCAAGTAGCGTCGACGTTGCGTCGACATCGACGCTTCAGCAAGTAACGTGGACGTTGCGTCGACGCTGCGTCGACCGACGCAGGTCATGACTCGCGTTGACGGAGCGTCGATGGTTGCGTCAGTCGATGCGGCTGCGCGCCTGACTCCGTCTCTTCCTATCTGCTTGCTACTCGTTCACCGGAAAGCTCGTTCTCCATTTCGTGAATATCCGATTATGCGCCGAACTCGTCCGGTTACTTAGCTGTAAAGTGAAAAACCACAAATAATCACTTATTTGCATCAATCTAGATCAAAACACGGTAAAATAAGCTGAGAGTACAAATATACGAAATAGAGCTTAAACTACCCAACTTATACCAAAAACAATAAGAAAAACAAGTTATAAACCTACTAAAAATAAGGACAAATATGTGCTAATCACCTGGAAAATGGAGTTGAAAATGGCGGGATCATCAAGCACGCCCGTGCGACCACATATGGTGAAGAACATATCATGGCAGTGATCCTCATCCATCTCGCACATGCCCCGGAAGTGCCAGTAGTTCTGCAGCCGTTCTTCGCATTGATTGCGTGTCAACACTATGCCTGCAACTGGAAACAATATAAAACAAAGCCCCATCCCGGGTAAGAGATAACACATACACAAATCAAATGGCGGGTATTTCAAAATAAAGGATGCATTTAAGAAAAACACCCACACCTAAACATCAAGACAAATGCAAGAAAACGCACATAAACATCATATGATTGCAACAGCAGTCAAATCCATGTCCAAACATATAATATTAGGCCCCTACAGGTCATGCATCTTAAATTGGAAAACTGACGCACAACTAAACCATCCACACCACTAGTAATCTACGACTCTCGTTCGCACTTGTACTTGTCTACAGTTTCCCTTCTAACATCATCTTCACCATGACGCACTTATACTCGTCCAATATACTAAAGAAGAGATCGAGGTCCTCGGTGTTCTTGCAAAATGTCTTCGACACACTTAACCTATCTTCGATCGTAATAAAGGCCATTTTCAACAGCTCATCAAAAACCTCTTTGCGCTGGCGCTTCGCATCCTGATGGAAGCTGATCCCTTCTGCTATCACGCCCAACTACGAGTTAGTTTTGTTGTTGAAAGATTCCATCAAATTCATAAAATGATCCTCTGTTGAATCGGATCCCCCCCTCTTCTTCAATTTCTTCCTCGACGCAGTACTGCCATCACAATGGTTGTCTGAACTCGTCTCGCCAACCAATCCTTCACTTTGCCGCTCGGGTTCCGTGCGGGCTTCTCCCCCCTCACTGGCCTTCTCTGGGTCAGCGTCAACGCCATCAATGTCTGCAAATCTCTGGGCATGCTCGCCCGTAGCCCGGTCCTTTCCAAAAATCTCAACCCAGTCTTTGAAATGGGGCCAGGATTTGTTTTTTAGGGTTTTTGCATATGAGTCAAGCAGGAAAGTGTAAATGAATAATGTTCATTGTCAGCCTATGAACCTATTAATTCATATTTATCTTTTCTCGGACCTATTTGACAATGGAGGCAAAAATTTTCGATTATGTACCTTAACGTATTCATCCCAGGCCAACTCTTCCACTAAGGTTATCATGTTCGTTGCATCATTCCATCGGAAACCCGATCGGCTCTGCATCTACGCAAGGGAATGGTCTGCTTCTTCCAAACATGCATCTTCGATGTAATGTGCGGCTCCGCTCTTATGTTAGTGCCTGGCCTAGCTTGAAGCATATGAGTCTCGAGCACGTGTGCGTCACCGGCCCTGAACCCATTATCAGCCTTCCACCCTTTCAGGAATAAGTCCTTCAGCCCATCAATAATTGCGGCTTCCTCGATAGTTGTCCAAACTTTTCGGTTGGGTCGATGAGTCCCTGCTTTAGAAATACTTGCTTCAGAGTCCATTCTACGTTTATGAAACATGCAAGTATTAAATTGCACAGAACAAGCATGTAATTGTATTCATGACAATTGGTGAACTTTGATTAGGTAGGTCATTAACAGTTAGTTATATTGAACTAAATTAGACACAAAGTAAGGTAGAGTGAAGCACAGTAAGATAACTAACAACAGCCTATAATCCTTCATGACAATGGAGACTGAGACTAGAATTTTCTGTGCTTTATTAAACAATTACAGAAGTTTTGTTCGACAACGATCCTAGGGGTTCAACCACTCATTGTACATGGAGAGAGCCAAGTTGTCACGCCATGCAGTCCACTCCGGGGAAGTTTCAACTTGGTCAATGTACTCGTCGGGTAAATTATCTGCTTCATCATACTGGCCATTGTCCTCATTCATCTCGGCTTCGATCGGGTCAGTAGACATTTTGGAGCGAATGAAATTGTGAATCAAACAGCACGCCATGATCATCTTATTTTGAATTTTGATTGAGTAGAAGGCAGGACTGCGTAGGACTGCCTAATGAAGTTTCAAGATACCAAACGATCTCTCAATGGAGTTACGAGCCTTCGCATGATGAAGTTTAAAAAGTTCTTTGTGATTAGTTGGACCCCCGTCGTCCCTAGATCATTCGCTCAAATGATATCTCACCCCTCTGTATGGCGTTAGAAAACCAGGCCCGTTTGTGTATCCAGAATCACAGAGGTAATATTTACCTTTGGATTTTTATTAAGATTGTGAGACTTATGGACAACTAGAAGATACCGAGAAGGTGAGGAAATAGGTTAATGGAAGTCTTAAGTACAACTCGTGTACTTGTACATCAAAAATTTTGGGATGAGGTTACCGGACGGAATGCGCAATCCATTGCGCCTGGTGATAGCATCGCGCAGCACACGACTGTCCGTGGTGGATCCCTCCCAACCAGTTAGAATGAAATTGTATTTCAGATGGCGGTCACAGACACCGAGCACGTTCACGGAGACGAGCCCTTTTCGGTTTTGGTACCTAGGTTTTTGATGTGACGGGACTCGAACACCTATGTACGTGCCATCTAACGCTCCTAAGCATTCTTAAGAAAAGGGTAGAAGCTCAAGTTTTCACGTGCAATGTGACCACGCAACCACACATGGTATATTGTAACCGGGTGGGTGACAATGACATTTCGTCCTATTCTAGTGAAAATTGTGCAAAAGATAAAACATAAATCATAATATATATGTATATATATATATATATATATATAAATACAAAATATATTCGTTTACCTTAAACCATTTTCAGTTATTATCCGTGCACGTGTCATTTACCGAAGTTGGTTGTGTCGCTAAGATGGGATGGAGTCTTAGGACAGCATCAAGTACAAACCTAAAGTGCTTACTAACTGTGCAACCAGACCTTTTAAAGTCAAATTTGACAACCCTATTCTTTTTGTGGTGGGCCAGTACACTTAGGAATAGCACTACTTGCTCACAGATTAACACGTTACGGAACTGGGTAAGACCTCCAAAGTTTTCTAGTAAATAACACAACCTCCCAAATGCATTCCGATCCATACGTATGTTCGACACATGCCCTATCACTAATACTAATTAATTCACGCATGTGAATTATACGATCGGGTTGTCGATCAGTCAATCTATATCTTCGAGGATTGGCTTCGGTGCTACCAGGCTTGTGCCCACCGGTGGAGACAAACGTTCTGTAATACGCTAGAATGGTGAAGAATACTTTGAGTGTATGCAAGAGTTCCTCCAGTACAAGAGTTATTTGGACTTCGGCTTCAACACAATCCATTTGTGCAGAACAAAATCAAAAATTCTGCTACATAAAAAAGACGGTTCAAATATGCAGTTACTAGTAGTAATTGGCCAACGTGCAATGTCCACGTTCTAATCATAAACTCAATTAATGTTTTCTTATACTCATAGTGTTCCACGATTACGAAACAGAATTTCAAAGTCAGGCGCCCACAATTTCAAGAAACAAAAAAAAATGCAGTTAAGGAATCATAAGCACATAATTGTCCCTTAAAATGTTTTTTTGTTGGACTAGCTATACTAACTCTACCAACAACTACCCATATTTGATGCATAACATAACCTTCAAGTTTTTTAGCTTTTAAAAAAAACTATGTCTTCGTTCGTGGCGTTGTTACACCTACTTAGACCCTGGACTCCATTCGGAGGCATTATCATATCATGATAGGTCATGTCAGGTTTCCAGCCGATAAACATTGACATATCCATTTTCAAGTAAATCAAGATATAAGAGTATGATATGAATCTGGAAGTTTTGATTGAGCAGCAATATTTTCAACGCAATTGGGAAAACCTGTTGCGGTAAGATTGGTGAAATTTCATACGCAGTTTATATGTACGTCGATAAGCAGGCAGCCATAGTACCACGACAATTACACTCAGGCAGAACATAAATACAAATGATCATTCAGATGGGCAGTACCTAGGCCTAGGTATAACAATTCTACAAAAAGAATCATCAAGCTTTACTTCATTCCATCGGAACACAAAACAGAACATTGGAATTTTTCTTCTATCTTTAAAAAAAATTATGTCTTCGTTCGTGGCATTGTTACACCTACTTAGACCTTTGACTCCATCCGAAGGCATTATCATATCACGATAGGTCATGTCAGGTTTCCAGCCGATAAACATTGACATATCCATTTTCTAGTAAATCAAGATATAAGAGTACAAAAGATATCATTAAGTTTTATTTAAACAACAATAATAATTCAGCATCATTGGTCCAACCATATCGTCCACCGGTCAATCTGAAATATCATTGGGTAACTAAATAAGTCGAGTAGCAGTCACTTCGAGGAATATGCACGAAAGCCTACTCACGCGACCAATATAGTTCAAGATTACTAATCGACAGTAAGGTAGCCTAGTTCAGATCATTCTAACAGAAACTTGCACAATCCACATCATTTCACCCAACAACCACGTAAAAACTTCATGGCCAAATCAAAAAATGGATGAAACATCAGACCTAACAGCCACAATCACCAGTTAGTTCTAATAGGAGAAATTACAAGCTTTAATCGCATCACACACTGTGTTAAAAAATTATAATTAACAATTTCACCAAACCATTAAGATCGGGAAAATGGGCGCCCAAATAATTAAAGCAATCAATTGACCTACCAGACCACGCAGGACACCCATATTCAAAATGCAAAAACATGACAACGTAAAAAGGAAGGACACAAACCTTCAAGTGCTCGACTCGATTTCCTTGTGTCGTCTCTATCGAATCCCCAGGCTCTAGGGTTTCGAGAGCACGGGTCGATTTCACTGCAAAATTTAAAACAATATTCGTCAAACATATTAGGGCCAACAAGTCATAAAATGAAATTTGAATTTAGGTTATAACACGCAGAGCGCCGGCGTACGTGCCGGCGTACGATTGTCGGAGCAGTTGCCTCGCTGCGGTGGAAAGATTCGTCGGCGGCGGCAAACGGATTCGGGGGAGAGGGATTTCGTTGCTAGGGTTTGTGGTGACCGCGTGAGAGAGGATGGGGTATGGTTATATGCCTGGTGGTCTTGTAATTTCATGTTGGAGCAGGGAGATTATTGGAAAGATTTTTCATCTTCCAGGGGTAATTGGGTAATATCACATAGTGGGCTAGGAAGGGATTAATCGGTCCCACCCTTGGCCTTGGGATGGTTTAGTCAGCCCAACGAGGGATGGGGCGTGGGCCTGGACTGCTGTACCGGGCTTCACTCCACCAAAGTGAATGAAGGACGATGCGGGATATCTCCCGAAATCCCGTCACATCTCGAGAAGTACAATTATTTATAATATAGATAAATACATAGCGTAGATTATGATCAATCATACGATGTACATTTCAATTATATTGAATATTTATCTCTAACAGTACAATACATCATAAACCCAGTTACACGTAAAATGGCCAATACAATAGTAATATTAAGGCTTTAGTAATGTCTTTAGTAGAAAATCAAATAAGAATCCATTAAATTCTAAGGCCCATTAAACCAAGTTCTAGAATTTTTTTTCTAGTATACAATGAGTTCACATTTTAATTAATGGGTCTAACGTGCACATGCTCGTTCTCGTTGCACACACTTCAAGATTCTCGATGTCCAAAAATAACTTGAAAAGAATATTTTGATATCGGGTAGGTCTTGAGTGAGACCGATCTCATAATATAAGACCACTTTTTACCAGATTCATTAATTGATTCACCCAACCTATCCGATCCGCCCTAATCCATCCATTTAATAAATAAAAGAAAAGAAAAAAAAAATAATTTTCATCAAAAACAAGCACACGCACAACAGGTGTGCTCCCCCCACCTCCGGACTCAGGCCGCCACTTCTGATCGCCGACCGCCACCCGCTGCCGCCGGCCACCACCTCCATTATTTACCGGCGATATTATTTTAGAAATCTTATATCGTTGTAATCGTCTCATCTTCCTTGTTCCAAATTCGCAATTGGATTTATAATTTAATGCTCCAATCATCGTAGATCTGAGGTCAAAGTCACAAATTCATCAATTTTAACCTCCAATTAACAGCAATTCAACGGACGAAATTTCGATTAAACAAAACGTATCACATAATCAATTAATTGTCTCGATCCACTCTACAAAACTGCAAATTCAATCAAAAAAAACATCGCCGGAAAAAAAATAGAATCTGCCCAGTTTTAAGTATTACAAAAGTAGTTAAAAGTATCAAAGATTCAAATAAAAGTATCACAAAATCGACACATGTTATATTTTATATTTTTACATCTTTTTTTTTTTTACAAAAATCAAAGTATTATAAAAATGTTGTTTACGAAATATAATTAAAATATTACATATTCAATAGTTTCATTTCTTTTACTTACATATGATTAAAATTATTAAAAAATTGATCGCGTATCACAAAATATATTAAAAGTATCGCATATCTTTTAATACTTGTACATAGTACTACATTTTGTAATAAGTGTATTTTGTGATACTTTTAATATCTTTTTTGATACTTTTAATATATTTTGTGATACTTAACCAGATATTGTAAAAAAATCATACTACTTTTGTGATACACAAATAAGTGTGTCATGTGATACTTTTAATATCTTTTCTGATACTTTTAATATATTTTGTGATACTTGATCAGATATTATAAAAATTCATACTATTTCTGTGATACAAAAATAAGTGTGTTTTGTGATACTTTTAATATCTTTTCTGATACTTTTAATATATTTTATGATACTTGATCAGATATTGTAAAAATTCATACTACTTTTGTGATACAAAAATAAGTATGTTTTGTGATACTTTTAATATCTTTTCTCATACTTTTAATATATTTTGTGATACTTGATCAGATATTGTAAAAATTCATACTATTTATGCGATACAAAAATAAGTGTGTTTTGTGATACTTTTAATATCTTTTCTAATACTTTTAATATATTTTGTGATACTTGATCAGATATTGTAAAAATTCATACTACTTTTGTGATACAAAAATAAGTGTGTTTTGTGATACATTTAATATCTTTTCTGATACTTTTAATATATTTTGTGATACTTGATCAGATATTGTAAAAATTCATACTACTTTTTTGATAAAAAAAAAGTGTGTTTTGTGATAGTTTTAATACCTTTTCTAATACTTATAATTACATTTGTAATACTTTGAATTATTTATTTTAAAAAAAATATACGTAATTATAGAATTAAATATCAAGAATTATGTGATACCTCAACTATTTTTTGTGATACTTGAACAACTTTTTGTATACTCCAACACCTCACCATCCAAAATCTGCATATAACATATGCATATCGATAAAATCATTTTCAAAAGCCACATTAATACAAAATAGATTTAATAAACATCTCAACACCTGCACACACCACATCACCGGCGACACACATGCGCCCAAAATCAAAATTGTTGAGAGAGAGAGAGAGAGAGTGAGAAATCGAGATGAAAAAAAAGAAAGAAAAAAGAGAAAAAAAAGCCTACCTTCGTCGGTGCTCACCGATTTGAAAATATAAATTGAGAAAATCGTAGATTGAAACGTGGGAGTTGAACGGTGATTTCCGATCTGAAATTGGCCCGATAAATCGTCGTAGATCTGAGGTCAAAGTTAACAATTCATAAAGTTTGACCTCAGATCTACAAATTGGATCATCAAATCGT
>BMAC01000671.1:260392-275070 GCA_014905375.1 Phtheirospermum japonicum
AATAATGAAAATCATAGATATTATTAAAATAATATAATATATAACATTTTGAAATTAAACTGTGATCTAAATTGAAAAGAGTTATAATCTGTTGGGGTCAATCTATAATTTCTAGAAGTTTTGAGAATTATAACTAACAATTCGGCAGCCCTAATTCATAGACCGTCTCCATTTCTTCTTCCCCAATTTCTGAATCGGCGGACACGCACCGTCTCCATTTCTTCTTCCCCAATTTCTGAATCGGCGGACACGCCTTTGATCCATCAGCGATAGCGTGCGGCGACGACCCGCAACGGTAGATATGGTGGAGGTGATGCTTCGTTCCAGGTGCTCAACAACAACGACGACGGGCTCCAACTCCAAAAAGGCCCCATCCTATTTTTTTCCGGCAACCAACGCAATCGCAAAGATGAGAGCACCGTTGGACGAGACGGAAGCGTGGGTCCAGATCGCCATCCGTGAGAGAAGGGTCGAAGCCGCCTTGGTAATTTATTTACTGTTTATTGGAATTAGTTTTCTGATTGTATACTAGTTGTTGTTTGATGTGTTGTGGGGTTTGAGTATTTAAATAGGATATTGAAGTCATACATTGTGTATCTCAGCCTCCACCTTTTGCATCTAGACCTCCGCAGCCTGGACCGTTTCCACCCTCCATTGGTGGACCAGCTGCACCCCCTTGTCTAGGTCCCGTTTCATCGTCTCCTCCGATATCAGGTCTGCCCCAAGTGAGCGCCCATGGTTCCGTTGGTAATGGACCACCAAGTGGGCCACGATTTCCTCCTGCCATGGCTAGCATGCCGAGGTCGTCGGTTGGACCTCCACAACCTCATACAATGTTGTTGCCTGGTACGTCCTCTCAGCCTCCACAAATGCGGACTAGTTTTGGTAGTCCGCCTGCTGGTGCACCATCTTCCATGGGGCAACAAGCTCCACCTTTTTCAGGCCCGGCGCAAAACAAGCCACCTCTTCCAGGTTCGTCACTATTTTTGGCACCAATTCCGGGCATGCCTCAATCTTCAGGTTTTGTTTATGGGATGTAGACGTGGCCCCCGCAACCACAGCAGGTGATTTTTTCTATTGCATATGTCTTCTGAAGCAATTGTCTTTTGATGGTTTTTTGTTGTTTCTCTCAATAGTTTTTTATTTTGACATGTGGTAGCATGAAGACTTGTACAAGTTATTTAGAACATATTATGACTCGTTAAATGTGTGTATGGTGTACTTGCATCTTAACTGCTTGTATGGTGTTTTGCATTTGAATTGCAAATGAGGTTTCATGTGAACAAATTTAGACTAATGCAGCTTTTGATTTGTCTTTGACTGTTCATTGATATATATATATATATATATATATATATTCAACAGATGGCTAAGATGAGGCTTCTTGCTTGCTATTGGTGGTAAGTTATTGCTTGGTAAAAGTACAACAAGTTGTTTTGGCCGAAAAGCACAACACAGAGCAGCAGAAGTTAATGGAGGATAATATAATCCATATTGAGGTTGTAGCTACAAATGAGGAGGCAAAGAAGATAAATCAAGAGAAGTATTAGGAGGATCGAAAGATAGACACGTACACCAACATTGAGGAACAACTCGGTGATGATCGTTTGTTGTTATCTCCTCACGCACAAGTTCGTGTGTGTGCTCTAATGGGTATGTATTTTCTTGATAAGTTTCTCGACTTGACAAAAAAACAAACACTTATGTCAAATGGTGAACTACATGTATATAGTTGTGTGTTTTTCTTTTCTCTTTATTTTTGTTCCTCAAAATTGATACAAGTATAAAGGTCTTTACCGTATCTGCTTTGTTTGTGCTCCCCGATTCGTACAAATTAGATTTTAAATTTTTTTTATTTATATTAATGTAGATAAGTTTAAGATGTGATTTTTATTTATTATTTGCTGAGATTATTTCATAAGTTATGCAAAGTGTAGCGAGCGCATAAACTAATTTACATAAAAGTAATTGGTTCACCTCTTTAAAGGGTTTCAAAGTTCTTTTCTTTCTCCGGAATATAAAGGTGTGACTGTTGTGTAGCAATTATTAGTTTTATATAGTGATTATATTTGGCTATAAAACATTTAAATTCTTAAAGTGATTTGTTTAAATTATTTCAGGTTCATGCATGCAGAATGATGGAAAGGAAGGTGAAATTGGGCGTCATTTGCGTTCTCGACTATGTTCTCAACCACATTTGAACGAAGAATCTATTTTTTATTTTTGCCTTTTAGTTTAGGGAATAAGTTTATTTATGACATTGTACATTTTCGTGTAGAATAGATATATATTAGAAAATATTTTTGCCTTCTATTGCTTAGAACATCTTATGATTTGTATAGAATATTTGTAAATTTGAAGGCTAGTTATGAATGTTATAATAAATTATAAATGTAAAAAGAATAAATTATTATTTATTTATTTTTTTAAAATGGCGCTTTTTGTGGGGGTTAATATTACAACTTGTGCCGTCATATAATGATTATAATCTTGTCACTTAAAATAACTCATTTGTGATAATTGGCTTGTCACCATATAAACTCATCTAATGACAATGGATTTCATCACCATATGTTCCTCTTAGATCGTCATCGAACATATATCTTTTGTGATGATTATAATATTCGTCATATATTGGTAATGTTTTCGTGACAGAACATTTCATCACCTTTAATAGTATGGTTTGTCATTATAAGTATAGATGTTCAGTGACGGTCAATATTGTGTCACTATAAAACAGATCTATCGTGATGAATTACATTATATTTGGAAATTGTTTAATACATATTATGACAATATGAGCGTCATAATAACTCAATGAAAATTATCACCGTAGTTATGTTTGTCACGAAAAGTCAAATGTTTTGATGACAAATTAAGTGTTCGTCGTTGAAAATGTTAACATACGGTGACAAAACCGATCTTTTGATGACAGTTTTTCAATCACTTACGTGATGAAATAAGCGTCACCGAATAGTATCATCTATGATGACAATTTACATCAGCGTCATCAAAATCGAATTTAGTGACGCGCTTGAGAAAATTGTCACTTTCACCTATGGTGACAGCAATACCATGACAACCGCTGTGACACTCAATTTTCGTCACCGTTTCTCTTCAGTGACGAAAATATAGACTTTTAATGACGAAACGTGTCGTCATCGAACATCAAATTTCTTGTAGTGATATACAAGCAATGCAAATTGAGATTACTAAAAGGCGAAACAATTAAGACATCTAATATTTTCTGATATATAATGATGTGTACAAATGACACACTATATTGTGAGTCACCAATCGAGAAAATGAAGACGAAAACTCTAAAAATATAATGACAAAAACATGGTGTACGAAAAAGTATTTAATAATACATACTTTATATATATATATAATATATATATATATATATATATATATATATATATATATATATATATATATATATATATATATATATGGTTGGGTTCAAATGGAATCATGTCATTATATGTGAACCTAGGGACTCATCTTGACCATTAGATTGGATAATCTTGATGGTTGAGATCATGACATGTCAGCGGGGTAATTATGTAAAATATTGCATTAATTTAATAAAAAGGGTATTTTGGACATATATCAACATTTCGAAAGAATACTGCATTGCTCTTTAGAAAGCACACGGGTAAAGAAAAGCACTACGACTGTATACAAAAAAGCATCACAAATTTCGTTTTATAAATAAATGTAATTAAATTTAAAAACCTGAATATTAAAAGTATCGCATGTGATTAATTTTAGCACTACAGTACTGTATAAAAAAGCACTGTTAAAAACCTGAATATTAAAAGAATCGCATGTGATTAATTTTAGCACTACATTACTGTGTAAAAAACACTTTTAAAATACGATTAAGAATTTTAGATTTTGACTATATTTTAGTTCTTTTATAATAACGTAGCAATGATTTTTTTAATATTATTACAGCGCTTTTTCTACACTATCACTGCTTTTTTCGATTGGCGAGGATTCTATGGTTAAGCCGTCCGAAATCCGGTTTTGCCATAAATCGACTGTCAACAGCTCCCTCCGTGGCCCAGCAAGAGAACCCGGTTCAGCCCAAATCACCGGATCCGCCAACGCCCACCACCCGAATAGCACAACAACCCCACCGCTGCAGCCGGGTTTTGCCATAAATCGGCTGCACCAAGAATCTCTCCCGGCCAGCTTTTCAGGCCCGAACCACAACAATCGTTCCCCAAGCCAAAACCAAACCCCAAACCGACACCAGCCCCAAATCGGACCCAGACCAAAACTCAAACAACTTCCCAGCCACGTCAATCCCACAAAAGCGGCCCACGTTTCCAACCTCGCTCCTGCCACAGCAACACCGCCCCAATCATCCATCGTCGCCAACCACCCGAACGCTCATGGCCCAAACCCGAATTAGCAACAGCCCTGAAATCCAAGCCCCGACGGCCGATTCCAGTCGCCAACACCACCTCGGCCGATTCCAATCGCCACCTACAAACCCCACGCAGCCGAGTCGCCGCYGCCTTGCCAGTTTCTTCGCCAGGATCCGTCCCCTTCTTCATTTTTCTCCCCCAGAACCCATTTTTCCCCTTTTTTTTCAAATTTAGAAATCGGCTCAGCACTTCTCCCTCGACCGTCGGCGGCAGCAGCTCGTAGCATCCTCAATCGGAGGTTGACAGCGATGCCCCCCACCACAGGTGCGGCTGATTTTTCTTCACCGATTTCAGAAGTGGGCCTGTCCAACTTCTCTCCACCTTCAATTCGACGGCAGCGATGGTGGTGTTTCGCAGCGGCGGTACCCGGAGACCACCCATATCGACGGACGAGGGTTCTCCAACCCCAGGCGTGGCTGGTCTCTCCTCCGATTTCAAAAATTGGCGACAGCAAAATGACGGGGCTGAGGTCTCGACAACGGCTGCGATGATGGGTATTCCGGCATGGGCTCCGACATCAAGGGGGCCCTGGAAACGGAAACAGCAGCTGAGTTGGACTGGTTGTGTGCAAGCACCACGGCAGCAGGCGTGGTGAATGGTGAACGGCAACAACGGTTTGAAGAAAAAAGAGGCTGGGTTCTAGGGTTTTGATTTGGGGAAGGTATTTAATATGATTGAGGGATTTGTAAGATTACATAAAGGCCCTTGTCCTTCTATATTTATAATTTAATAAGTTTAAAAAATAGAAAAAATCTGATCCACACAAATTATTAGATCTAAGGCCTGGATTGGTCCCTAGGTTCGCATATATTGACGTGGGTTTCATTTGAACCTAATCCTATATATATATATATATATATATATTGATTTAATTCATTAAAATCAATGATGAAACTAAAGTTCAATTTACGTATTTATGCAGCTTGAGCTCAGCGACCCTGCATCGCACGAGTATAAAGTACTAGTTTTTAATTAATGGATCTAACATGCACATGCTCGTTCTAGTGCATTGAGTTGTACATTTCAAGATTCTCGATGTCCAAAAATAACTTGAAAAGAATATTTTGATATCTAGTTACAACAAAGAGTAGGTATTATGTGAGATTTGTCTCATAGTATAATATCACTTTGTACGATTTTTGTAATTGATCTCACCCATGTGTCCAACCCGATCGCCCAACCCGCCCACGTTCAATTTATGAGATCTTCCATTCACATGAATTGTTTCTCATGTGTAGATCAAAATAAACTTTTTAGAAGCCGCGCCTTAAACACTAGAAAATTTCCAGCGACAAAAAAATCTTTGCAACGTCAACAATGTATATTATTCTTCAATCGTGACTAAGCAGCAATGAGAATAAGAATTAAATATTTTTCAGTGACCAATCTCTATCCAATCACTAGTTCGTAGAAATATGGGATTTTATCCAAAATTATCCTATAATTATACCCGAATATTTGAGAGCTAAAGCAACACTCCACAGATTCGTAGATATTCTTTTTGTGATACTTTAACAGTCTATTGTAAAATATTTAAATCAGATATAAAAAAAAAGTGATATTTTAACTATTATTGTGAAATTAGGACAATGTTTTTGTGATACTTTTACTCTAATATATAGTACTTTAAGCTAAAGTTTTGATAAATTGACTATGAATAGTATTTTGAGTTGAAATCGAAGCAGTATTTCGTTATACTTACATGTAACTTGTGATACTTTAAGTTTTATATTTGTGTTTTTTTGTTTTTTGGGAAAAGGAATTTTATATCAACAAAAGCAAGTTCTGTGGGGGGGGGGGGGGGGGGGGGGGGGGGGGGAGGGGGGGAGGAAGGGCAAGTCTCCTACACGACCAATGACACTAAAATAGGAGGGGTCCAACAAAACTCACCTAAGTCTAACGTAGGGATAAAGTATCCTGTCAAGCTTAAGGAGGCCCAAGGAGGTGGCCTCAAGTGTTAGAAATATCGTAAAGCAAAAAATTCTTCCGGCGGCATCCTTCATTAGCAAGGAAATCTGCAGCTGCATTTCCCTCACGAAAGATATGGGTGTACTGAATTTTCATAGAGACGGATGAGGCTCGGATCTTCTGAACGATGTCGCGTGTCTGCCAGCTGCCACTGTGGGGGGTGGAGATAAGAGTGATGGCAGCTTCCGAATCTACTTCCATCTAAATACGGGTGATGTTCCGATCATGAAAAAGTTCTAAGGCCATCCAGATCGTGTGAAGCTCCGCGAAGGTGTTGGTGTACTGCCCAAGTATTCATGAAAAGCAAAGATCGGTCGTCCAGTATGATCATGAGCAAGTTCTCCTGCACTAGCCTCTCCAGGATTCCCTTTCGAGGCACCATCAGTATTGATCTTGATAGTGCCAATCGGGGGCTTACTCCAACGGACCACAATGATTTTGGCAGGGGGTGGTCAAGTGGTAGTGTCAATCGATAAAAGGTCGCAGATCAGGGGCGTGTTTAACCACGTCTTCGATCTGATGCACTTGGAGTCCTTGATGATGTTGAGGTATTTCCAGATACGGTTGCACACTCTCTCCCCGGTGAAGGGGATGTTCTTGACTTGTTTTTCATTCCTGGAACACCACAAAAACCACAGTATGAGAATGGGTAAGATACGGAAAATATAAATTTTACCTATCCCGTGTCTAAACCAGTAAGCAAGGACCACCGGGATGCTGTCAGTCTGGAGATGAGTGAGACCTGCAAGAGAAAAAAAATTCGCCCAAACAACCAAAGCCACAGAACCATTAAGGAAGAGATGGGGGGTGGACTCATCATCCTCACAACAGTAACACGTGTTAGAGGCTATGATACCTCTCCTGGCAAGGTTATCAGGGGTGGGGATCCAATGAGAGAGTAAGCGAACCATGAAGACAGAGATGGTAGGGCGAATAATAGAGTTCCAGCAATTGTTGAGAAGGATGTGAGGGGGACGAGTATTGCTAATATCCTGCCACGTGCTCTTGAAAGTGAATTTGCCATTAGAGGAAAGTTTCCAAACCAGGGGTGAAGGGGGATTATGAGTGGGTAAAGTGAGTATGTGATCGCATTTGTCGAGGGGAGGAGAGAAAGGAGTTTGGGCCTATCCCACCCAATAGTCGTCCAGACGTGAGAAAGGAGGACTTTAGTTGTAGAACTAGGTTTTGAACCGGCTGGGAGGTAGGCGGAAAGGGGGCTGAAATCACACCAATGGTCATGCAAAAAAGAAGGAGATCCGTCTCCGGTGAGCCAATGGATCCAAGAGTCGGAGAGAGCACGAGTAGTAAATAGGTGTTTCTAAGAGGGAGAGTCTTTTGGATTAGGCTTTATGACCATGGGGTGGAGCCTTGAGCAATGTTTTTTGTGGAGGAAGTAGGACCAAATGTTATGGGAGGTGCGAAACCGCCACCAAAGTTTGATGAAGGTTGCATGAGAAATATCAGAAAGATTACGACTACCTAAGCCCCATTATCCAGTGGGGTAGTAAAGCTTATCCCAAGAGGCCTAGTGGAGTCTGGAGCGATTATCAGTGGAGCCCCAGAGAAAGCGATTAAAGAGTCTTTCAAGGAGGGTGACAACACTCTTAGGAGGGTTAAGGACTTGAAGGCAGTAGAAAGCAATAAAGTTGAGGGTGGTTTTAATGAGCTCGAGGCGACCACCGATAAAGAGGAGATGGTGGTTCCAAGAGTTGATACGAGAGTTAATTTTGTGCATGAGAGTGTCATACAGAGCATGAGTTTGGCCACCCTTCCAAAGAGGATCCCCGAGATAAGAGATAGGAAGAGATTATTGAGAAAATACAGTGGCACGTTGAATGAGGTCAGGGAGCTCGTGGGAAGGGTCGTGGAGGATGAAGTTGCTCTTTTGAGGGTTGATTTTTTGATCAGATGAATCCTCATAATCCTCGAGGAAGCGATTAAGACGAAAGAAGTTGGAAGAGGTGGCATTGAGGAAGATGAGGACATCGTCCGCATAGGCGAGATGGGAGATTTTGATTTTCTTTCTCTGCGAGAAATACATATCAGGGTAGGTGGAGAAGGTTCGATCAAGACTTCTGGAGAGGTAGTCGAATGCTAAGACAAAGAGAAGAGGGGAAAGGGGGTCCCCTTGTCGGATGTCGCGCTCAGAGTGGAAGAAACCGGCCACAAAACCATTGATGAGGACAGAGAAACAGCAGTTAGTGATGTAATTAACATTGAGGTTGGTGAAAGAAGGAGAGAAACCAAACTGTAGGAGTATTTGGAAGAGGAAATCCCAATTAAGCCTATCGAAGGCTTTCTCCATCTCCAGTTTGATGAGGAGGTTATTAGGGGAAATTGGGAAATCATGGACTACTTCCTGGGCAGTCAAGATATTATCGGTAATGACTCTACCTTTGATAAAGCCAGATTGGGCAGGACTAATTAGATTGGGGAGGAGAAGACCGAGTCTCATGCTAAGAATCTTAGAGAGGATTTTATAAGAAGTGTTACAGAGGCTAATAGGTAGGAAGTCTCTTCAAGAGGAAGGGTTGGTGGTTTTGGGGATAAGAGAGATGGTGGTAGAGGTGTAAGCTTTGGAGAGGGGGGTGCCGCGGAAGAAATCGGTGGCAGCTTCCAAGACATCAGCCGCAATGATGTCCCAACAGGTTTTGTAGAAATGGGCATTGAAACCGTCGGGTCCCGCCACACAATTACTATCCATGCTAAAAATAGCAGCCTTGACTTCATCAAGAGTGGGGGCGGAACACAGGGTGTCATTGTCGGAATCAGTGATAATGGGAGGAATAACATTGGGGTCAGTATGAGAGAGTTCAGAGCAGTTTGCAGAGAAAATGGAGTAAAAATAGTGGATGGCAGAAGTGTCAATCGCGGAGGGATCGGTGAGGAGAATGCCTTGATCAGTAATCTGGTGAATGTGAGATTTAGCGCGATTACGTTTGACGAGGTCATGAAAGAACTTGGTGTTTCTTTCACCATCCAAATTCCATTTGAGGTTAGTCTTTTGTTTCCAAAATTCTTCCTCCATAGACAAAGTCAGGTTCAAGAGGGCATTTTTTTGCTTTATATCAATGAGATTGGTGGTGGAAGGATTGAGTTCAAAACGAGTCTTAGCTTGGGAAGCTAGTTCACGTGCTTCAGCCACCCTAGCAAAGATGTTACCGAAAGTGGAACGGTTCCAATCCTTAAGAGTACGCTTGAGCCTGGAGAGTTTGTTGATACCGGTGGAAGAGGAAGGGATGGTCCAAGAGGCTTTGACCGTGTGCATGAAATCATGGTGACTGGTCCACATATTCTGGAAACAGAAGGAGGATTTGGGCTTATTGGAGAGGGTGTTGAATTTGCAAAGGAGGGTGTGGTGGTCGGAGACGGTGCGAGAGAGGTGAGTGATAGTGGAAGTAGGGAAAGTGTCATACCACAAAGGAGAAAGAAGAACCAAGTCGAGCCTCTCCCAAATAGAATTCTAATAGAAGGTTTGAAAAGTGTATATTGTGACTAAAAATCAAAATAATTTTTGTAATACTTTTATTGTCATTTGTGATACTTAAAATCGATATTGTGATACTTTAACTGTCTATTGTAAAAAAAATGGATAAAAGAATATAAATTAGAAACATGCGATACTTTAACTATGTTTCTAATAATGTATCTACATTTTCTGATACTTAACTATATTAAGTTAAAAATGTAAATATATGAAATCTTTTTTACTTTAACCATGTTCCTAATTTATGAGACGGGGCCAGCAAATAACACAATTCAGCACAAACATAACTCATTGACCAGACAAAAGAGATGTAATTTGCTATGGAAAAATAAAAAGTAAAAATGAATTCACCTCAGGTAAAAGAGATTTTTCAATAGTAATTCAAAACAAGTACATCTAGCCGGCAATCATCTCCGACCTATGCTCAAAACAAATTTCATCAGAAAAATACTATATACTTTCTATAGAAAATCGGCATTTCAAATATTTCATTGTCCACTTCAATTAACACAACAGAAGAGTTCAACAAAAATTACATGTTAAAAACAAATAGTTTCTTCTTGTTTGAATTTTTTTTAAACACTGAAACTATAAAATGTAGTTTGGGGGCACTTGAAAAATGGAAACAAAATAAGTTAGATCTCCAACATAAGCAAAACATAGTCGATCTATGATGTCAGTTACGAAAAATAATTTAAGGCAAATACTTGCGTTAGGCCAGATTGACGGGTCATGACCCGTTAGACCATCTGACCCGATACTCTAATGTATTGGTTTTTGAACTATGATGTATTAATTTTTGTGCTCAAAAGTATTGGTTTTTCATAAATATCTGACTCGTGTTATGATGTTTTGGTTTTTGTATTAGTATTATGATGTATTGACTTTTTAATATAACGTATTGGTTTTTGTACTATAATGTAGCGGTATAAAATTTTGGTCTAACGGATGATCCGTTAGTCCAGCCTGACAAGAGTCTTGCTCATAATTTAATTACAAACCAAAATTCAATTTAATTTTCATCTTCTTTCTTCTCCTCTTCCTTTGCGGTACAAGTCAGAGCACCTCGAGAGTCGGATACAATTTTTATTGTATTCATATTTAATTACATATGAATACAATAAAAATATAATTTTATATCAGTCTCATAAGTATTTACATACAACAAATCACACTCCCCAATAATCCTTTTTATTAATTTTTATACTTGAAAACAAAGCGACCCATGAATCAATACGAAAAGAATAATTTGAAATCTAGTTACAACAACAAATCACACCCCCAAATAACCATTTGTATTTGTTGTTCTTGTAATGTATCCTCATAATCCTTCACTGCCACCTATGTTACGTACAAAACTATCCACCAATGTCATTTCCCGTAAAATTACACACTTTCCATTCATGTAATAATAATAGGGAGGAAGAAAATTTTAAAAAATCAAAAATCATTTGTTACGAAAGAAATTGAGATCCCAACGGCGCAATAGCCCATCCATAATATTACTAGTCGGGTTTTTCACAACTCTAACTGTAACCTTCGTTTGATCATCAGCCACGTCATCAACCTTAGACGAAATCCGATTGACCGATTGTGTATCGCCATGAGATGTCGTCGCCTCACTCGTCTCTTCACCAGTACGATGTGGCACGACATCGTTGGTTGTTGGGTCCTTCGCTGAAATTAAGGGCACCTTCGAATTATTATTATTATTATTATTAATATTATTGATGTCATCATCATCGTCTGGTACGCTTTGGTTACAACAAGTTGACGGGTCACTAGGACGACAAGTGGGGACCAGCTCGGGTTTTAAGGAGTTGCTTTGAGTAGAAATTGAATCATCGGGTCCGCTCTTTGGAGCCGGTTTTGGTTCTTCATGATCACCGCCACCGTTGGATGATGGTTCCTCGACGACCGGAGGGTTTTTGACATTCATGTCCTTTAGTGACTCGAGCACGGCTACCATAAGCATCTGAAGAATTTAGCATTAATGTCAGAATAAAAAGAAAATTTGTATTTAAAAAACGTGAAGTTTGTAAAATAGAAACATAGATCGAGGAGGTATTTGTAATTAAGCTGAAGCTCAAGGATAGTATTTGTAATTTACCCACGTATAAATAATAAAAATAATTCAAAAAAAAAAAAAAAAAAACTTACCCTTTCTTCTTCTTCAATGTTACTCGGGAAATCTGCCAAGGTATCAAGTGGGTACTCCACATATTCATTATCATCTATTGATATAGGTTTATTATGAGAGACATGAGGACTCGAACCAGAGAGTTCAAAGCTAATCATATTATTCGACGACGATGCGTGGGAATCACAACCCCTATTCTCCACCTGCATAGTACAAATTGTCTTTGAGACTCAGTCAAACTCTAGAATAAAATAAATAACTTCCTCAAGAAATATTTGTATATTTAGTAGAGACACACACAACGATGTAGAAATAAATTTCTACTTTGTCGAGGACTATTTATTTTATTTTACCCACTCCACTTCATTTAAATGGATTTATTATTATTTGCTAGTTCACGTATCCTCTTAAAAATTTAGACAATTTGGTAGCCTGAGAGCAAATATCGCGACCTAATGTCAAATCAAAAGGCGGGCCAAAGTGAAGGCAAAAAATGATTACAAACGCCATGCGCAAGTCATTAAATATTAGTCTCGTCAAAATTAAAAATTTAGACAATAAAAAGAGAGAAATGCAATGCACCGAAAATTTTATGCTAAAATTTGAGGAAGGTACCTGAGCATGAGGTTGTTTATCTTCCGATGAAATATCTGCCGGAACCTAAATAATAAAATACATTTAATTAATTTAATTGGTGAACATATAACAACATAAGCTTATAGCCTCTTAAGAAAAGGGGACAGAAAGTACAACTGCTTTTCCTCTTTACTAAAGCTGATTTAACTTGGCTGAAAAATGTTCCTATTTTTCATTAGTTAAATTTAAAAAATAATAATAATAATAATAATAATAATAAATCAGGCTCCAAATCTCACGATAAAATGTTAAACTGATCAACCTTCTGGACCAATGATGGCATGGATATCATTACGCAATCAACATTCAAGTTGTGGATAATTGCAAATACTATCCTTCAGGTTTAGCTTCTTTTTCTTTCTGTTTTTTCTTTTCTTCTTCTTCTTCTTCTTTCGTTTTTTCTTTGTTGTAATAACTCAGGAATATTTATAATTTAAAAGAAACCTTTTTTTTTTGTAATTAAGCTAACCTTTGGGGGTAATTATCACTTCAGATTATCACGGTTAAAAAAAACAAACTTATATCTTACCACTATCATACTCATAGGTCTTCTGGAGCGAAGAATCCTGATCGCATCCTCAGTGCTACTATTCGGCGGACCTGAATTTGACCAAAAATAATTGCAGCTTTTCAAAAAAACAAGTTCTAATCAAAGTCAAAAGACATACAAAATAAAAATAACCCACCAGCCGGTGATCCCAAAAAGTCATCAGAATACTCCAAATCATGGGTGTTACTCCAACTACCCTGTAAGTTGTACAACAGATTAGACTTAAAAAGGTTAAATTACAAAAATATATTTCAGATTAAGTCTGACTCAAAAAACAGCTATCTTTCAAAATTATAAAAATACCTCCCTTAAGTTTTGTTTCTTTTTTTCAAATTACACCCTCAATAGGGAGGGTATTTGTATTGATAATTTTGAAACTTTTTTTTATATATTAAACTTAGGTGTGTGTTTTCGTAATTTAACCCAACAAGCAAGTTTACCTTGGGAACATAGTCATGACTCAAGTCAAAATACGTACTCCCTACTTCGTCCTCCGGAGGGTGTAATACATTGTTGAAGAAAATACTTATTGAATCGAAATAAAATAGAGGGCGCGGAGAGTTGTGGTCCCCGTCGAATTTGATTATATTCTTATCCCCCTACAATAATCAGACGTCCATTAATATAAAGGTCAAAACACAAGAAGTAGATGCAATGAGCAAATACACATAACATGCGCCACAAAGCCTATATTTCATTAACTTTTAAATAACATCGCAAATATGTTTTTATTCGAAATCTTAAAACGGTTTAACAAAATACTACGCCAAAACCAAATTGTTAAAACAAAACTGAAAAGATTATTGCATGAAAACATACAACATAAGCATCAAATATACGATCGGAGTGATGTGGTTGTATAAAATCGTCATCAGTGGCATGGCCAAAAAGAACTGGAACGAAACAAGACTTTGCAACCTGAAAATAAGTATGGAAAGCATTGTCAGTTAAGAGAAAAAAAAGGGCAAAATGGGCAACAATTAGCAATAGGCACCATCAACATCTATAGTGATACCTTGATTGCATTCAGATCCATTATGTCGAATTTCGCCTTTTTCTGAATCGCTCTTCGCATGTACTGGATCGCAAACTTAACCTATACATAAATGGAAAAAAAAAATTTAAAAAGCAGCCAAGACAAATGTGAAATATCTCAAAAATAAATAAAGGGGTCATGATTTTCTTACAGTGAATTTGGGGAGACGAACTTTGTAAGTATCAACAAGTTCCATCATCAAGTCAACCAAATCGGAAAACGGGCTGTCTAGAACCATTCCTGCGATCGAAGGATCTTCAGCTCCATACATCAAGCTGAAAGAAAGATGCAGAATGTCAACTCTATTTTGAACCCCACAAGCCACAAATGGCATTTTGTTATAATATATACAGAGAAGCCACAGAGAATAAAAATAAGCAGATTCAAATGAAACAAGAACACGACATTTATTTAAAAAA